>PVJA010014014.1:33793-46293 GCA_004027025.1 Myocastor coypus
TGCAGTTCAGGCTGGCCTTGAGCTCGCTTTTGTAGCCCAGGCTGGTATCGAACTCACACCGATCCTCCTGCCTCAGCCTCCCAAGTGCTGGGATTACAGGCGTGCGCCACCACGCCCGTTGGCTATCACTTTAAGTTTAAACCATAACAACAAACAACAGAAATCCTAACCAAATGGCATCATTTACATTTGCACACATAACATGCATGTGTTGTACAAATGTATACACATACACCAGACAACTGGTTGACTAGCCATTGTCTGTGTCTCCTCCCTTCTCGTGGTGTGTAGGCAAATTCTCTACCACTGAGCCATGTCCCCAGCCAGCCCCAATGACTGACGTGCCCCATAACAGTGTTCTTCACAGTACAGCCAGATCTCTTCAGAAAGAACATCAGATTCTCAGGCTGCTTCCTACATTGCTCCAATGGCTTCCTTTCACACTGAGGACAAAATCTAGACTGCTGTATTGCTGACACAGGCATATCTGACTGGTCCTGCCTACCAGTCAGCTAGATCTCAGACTCCTTGCACCTCTGACTCACTATCCGTTGACCCCTTGGCTGTTTCCTATTTCTGAGCACAGCATATTAGGGTTATGGCAGGCTGGGGATATAGCTCAGTGGTACAAGTTCCTGCCTGGCAAGCACAAGGTCCTGGGTTCCATTCCTGGTACTAAGCAAAGAAAAAAGAAAAAAGGAGCCCATGTTAGGGGTATGGCATTTCATAAGCATGTCCAGGGACAGGAGTATAATCAGCCCTCACAGGTTGCTGATAAAGATAGGAAACATTTTTTTTTTCTCTTTCTCTTGGGGTCAGGACAAAATCTGTGCTGAATCAGGCTGCCCGTGGGGGCCTGGCTGTGCATGCTTGCAGGAGGAGGGCAGAGCTGCGGCAATTATTGGGCGTGAAACTCCATTTTTCCCTCTCTGAGAAGGAAAGTTGCCGCCTTCTGTGTAACTCTGAGCGATTCTTCATTTTGAAGTTATTTTTGTTTTGAGGATATAGGAAAGCCATACAGCTAGATTTATTTGTAACAGGAAGAGAAAACATAAGGACTACTTTCTTTTCCATTATTTTAATGATGCTCAAACGTTTTCATCCTGCAAAAAGGGTATATATTTACTACCCTGTAAGCACCAAGGCATAAGCAATCTTTTTGGCAGTTTGTCAGAAAATTCCTCTCTTGCAGAATAAGGAGGAGGGTGAAGCTGGGTAGAGGACCAACAAACTAGGAGGAATTAAGCACCTACTGTGTGCCAGGCAAAAGGCATATGCCATCTCTTGATTTGTACAAGAGGGGTTGTACAAATGTTGAGGGGTATGGTTCCTTTTAGGCATTAGGTGAAGCTTCGAGGATACTCCAGGTCACTGAGCTAGCAGAGTGCATTCGTTCAGGTGACCTCGGAGTCAGTCCTGGTGACTTCCTGCTTCCTGTCTCCCAGACTTGCCCAGGTGGTTCTTCACTCCTGGATGACCCATCCACAGCTACTCCCAGTTTTTCACTCATGCCTCAATGCAGAAGCTTCCTGTGTCACTATGAGTTCTTTGGTTGCCAACCTCACATGACTCAGAAAACATACACAAGAGAAGACCAGGGTGGAGCACACGGACTAGGGAAGTGTAGAGAACCAGGCATGGAAGAGCCCAGGATCAAGCCCCTCTTGGAGAGGGAGGTGGCTCAGAGGTAGGGTGCTCAGCTCTCTGGCATGGACACAGCTGTCAGAATCAGTGTTTCACCTTTTATCCACCTTGCTCACAATCCATATTCAGGCTAGGAACACTTCCTTGGTGTGATGTTGATCATAGACGTGTATCTTAGTAGGGTTGGGCGGGAACCCTGATAGAAGAGCCCCTTGTACCCCAGTGATGGACACAGGGTCCCAAAGCCTTGGGTTCAATTCTATGAGCCATTAAATCAAAAGAAAAAAGAAAGGATTCTTTGAAAGGAGTGATGATGGAAAAGCTGAGGAACATTGTTCTAGGTGTTTATGGTGAACCTTTTAGAGCTTTCAGTGATACAGACATCTGCTGCTGAATGCATGCACAGGTTTGCCACTACTGCTCTAGGGCATCTTTTATGTGGCCACATGTGAACACTCATGTAGGTAATTCAGTATCATATTGAATAACTTTGTATGATGAGTGGCTTTGATTCTGGCATTGTCCTCAAATACAGACCTTTCAGGGGCTGGGGAGATAGCTCCGTGGCACAAGTGTCTGCCTGGCAAGTACAAGGTCGTGTGTTCAAACTTTGGCCCCACAAACAAACAAACAAACAAAAATACAGACCTTTCAAGCACAAAGATTTTTACTATCAAGGCCATGATAAATACATGTGTCCCTTGTGTAGGAGGAGTAGGTGAATAGGTTAGAGGGTGCAGTGTCAATGTAGGGAAACTAGACACTGGCATAGTTCAGTGGTAGGGAGCCATTGGGGTTTGGTGGCATTGGGACAGGCATGAGCTCCAAGGTAGGAGCCCTAAAAAATGCCCCCCATGCTATCAGATGCAGAACTTTGCATCATGTGGATCTTACATATGGTAAGGACTTTACAGATGTGACTGAGTTAAGGATTTTAGATGAGGATAATTAAGCTGGACATTGAGGTGGGAGGTTGGTACAGTACTGAATGTTTTTATAAAAGAGGCTAAGGGAGACCGGAGGCACACAGGGGAGAAGGCGATGGGGACACAACAGAGAGTGGGAGAAGCTGGTCTTGAAGACCAGAGCAACATGGCCATCAGCCCATGAATCGGGAAGTCAGCAGAAGTCCAAAGCAGGGAGGGGTAGCTTCTGCCCCGGGACCTCTGCCGGGAGTGAGACCCTGCCAACACTGTGATTCAAGCCTAGCAGTACTGATTCGGGATGTCTGCTCACAAAACCGAGAAAGTGAACTTGTTGTTCGAAGCCATGGCTGGTGACGGTTTGCTACAGGAGTCCCAGGAAGCTCATACACAAGGCCTTGTGGAGATGGACACAGCACAACTGAAAGTGCTGGTGAATGAAGTTTAGGCATTGAATGGCAGCATTTCAAGGCTGCTTTGTCTGCAGACAGAGGAAAACAGGCTTGTTGGAGAGTGTGGGCAAGGACAATTGAGCAGGCCGAGGATAGAGAGCTTTGGCATGACTCGGCTGGAGGTGGGGATTGTCCACCACCTGAGTGGACGTACAAGAAACATCCAGTCAGGGAGGGTGCAGTGGTGAGCAGTAAAGAACAGGGACATCCATCCCCAGGGAAGGATGAGCAAGCATTCACCAACCATCACTTTTACTTTGGTTTTTTTTTTTTTTTTTTTAAGTTTTTGATTTAGGGTCTCACTAAATAGGGTTTATAGTCCAGGCTGGCCTCAAACATAAGGCATCCTCGTGTCTCAGCGTTGTGTGGGCTGGGATTGCAGATATGTGTGACCACGCCCAGCTAGTTTTGCCCTTTCCATACAGGTACCTTCTCTCTCTCTCTCAGGGACTTTGGGAGACCAAGAGGTTGAGAGTACTGACTGCCAGTCAAGGCAGGTTCAGAAAGGACTGACATGGGTCCAGAAGCTTGGCACTCCGGAAGCAGCCATGTGATAGCTAGGAAGGTGAATTTTATTTGTTTTATGAGACTGGGTCTTGTTGCATAGCCCAGGCTGGCCATGAACTTGTGGAGATCCTCTTGTCTCGGCCTCCCAAGTGCTGGGACTACAGGCGTGTGCTACCATGCTTGGCCGGGCAGGTGGATAGGGATGTAATCTTGTTTCCTTTTCTGTTGTTATTATTATTATTATTATTATTATTATTATTATTATTATTAATTATTATTTTTGCAGCTGCTGCCTGAAGCCAGGAAAACCCCTGAGAACCTCCAGATGTCATCAGCTCAGCTTTCTCTGGGCCAGAGTTTTGTGCAAAGTCACTTTCAAGCACAATACAGGTAGGACCAGTAGCACCTGGGGGAGCTCAGTGAATTTGGTTGCTGGCCTCCCCTTTCCCATTGACAGAGCCATGAACACAGGCTCAGTCAGCTGTGTAAATTCCCATCAGTCACCTGTTCCTTTTGTCTCTGACTGATAGTGGTTTCCTTTCCCTTTTTCCTATCATCCGGGCCTTTGACCTCCCTTGAAGCAGGGGCGATGGAGGGCAGTTCTGCTGCAAAGGCAGAATCTGGGACGTGACCAGCGAGTCATCCCCCCTGAAGCTGTCGAGGCGCTGTTTACCTATTATGGCCAGAGAGCCTGCCTGAACGAGTCACTCTGGGCACAAGCATTCCCCACATTCTGGAGAACTCAAGAATAAGTGTAATACATAGCCTGGGACTTCAGAGAGCATGTGTGCTCTTTGGGCACTTCTACACAAAAATATCAAGACCTCCATGAAGCAGAATGTTTTCATGTGTTACAATGTTTGGTGAGGGCACTCCAGGGAAAGGTCAGAGAGGCTTATTGGAGGAGGTGTGCCTTTGGTGGGGCTGTGAGGGTCAGAGAGGATCCCATGGGTAGGACACATTCAGCAAGAGTGAGCACAAGCTTAAAGCTGAGAACGAGCATGGGGACCAGGAATTAGGGGAAGCCACTTGTTACAGAAAACCTCCTGTAGGTGGAATGCTTGCCTATATGTGTGAGCTTTTAGAAAACTATTTATTTAGAGACAGGCTCCCACTCTTTAATTCAATCTTTCTCAACCTTTCTAATGCCGTGACCCTGCAATACAGTTCCTCATGTTGTGGTGACCCTAAACCAAAAAATAATTTTGGTGGCTACTTCAAAACTGTAATTTTGCTACAGTTATGATTCAGAATGGCTTTAGGTGACCCCTGTGTTTTGGTTGTTCGACCCCCGACGGGGTCACGACCCACAGGTTGAGAACTGCTGCTTTAATTCACCCTGGCCTTAAACTTGTGGCACCTCTCCTGCCTCAGCCTCCTGCCTGGGATTGCAAATGTACACTGCTGTGCCCAATATAAATGTTTTTTAACTGATATGTGAAAATAAAATTGTAGTATATTAAAGGAATCTATTGTAATGCGTTGATTCATGTATAGTTATATGTACATTGTGCAATGTAGGGATCCCTTGGTCTTACTGCAAACAGTTCTACCCTGGGGAGACACGGTGGTAGGGATGAGAAAGACAAGAAGAGGAAAAGCTGGGCTACGTGGTCGTGGTCGCTAGTCTGCCTGATGGGCAAGGCTAACTCCCGGCACACAAAAACAATCCTTTATACTTTTGCAAAGTTTGTATCACATGACACAAGGTTGCTTAGTAGCTGGCCTGAACCAAACAGGATGTTTTTCTCAGCACTGGGGTAGCTTGTTTGCTTTAGGCACTGAGGCCCAGTCCCACCTACACACACTTGATCAATTTCCTGGCTTCCTAAGGCTCTCAACAGTGCAGTGCTGAATTTAGGCGAAGTGCAGTGGTCCCTCAGTTCACCAGCTCAGCTTGCTGCATGGTTCTGGGGTCAAACTAACTGGATGAGAACCAGATCAAGTGTCCCTAAGGTCTGTATTGAACCTAACCATTTGGATCTGTGCTTGTCTAAATTGCTTTGAGGCTAGATTCATGAAAACATCAAGTCCATAAACCAAGGTACTATGATGTAGCCATTTCCTCAAACATTTATCGTGGAAAGTTTCAGATGGTCACAATGTAGCAGCACCCCAGCATTCTTACTCCTCTCTCCCTTGGCCAGCCCGTGCTCTCCCTGGCCTCTGGTAATTGCTCTTCAGCTCTCTCAACTTCTAGGAGACAAACTTTGTTAGATTCCATATGTATTTATGTGTGTATGAGCGAGAGAGAGAGAGAGAGAGAGAGAGAGAGAGAGAGTGAGAGTGAGAGAGTGAGAAAGAGTCTTATGTAGTTCAGGCTGGTTTCAAACTCACCTCATAGCCCACACTAGCTTCAAACTTGTGGCAGTCCTTCTGTCTCAGCCTCATGAGTGCTGGAATTATAGAGTATGCTGCCATGCCTAGCAGTTTCTGTGTAATTTTTAGCACGTATCAAGACAGGTGTAGTGGCGCATGCCTGTAATCTCAGCACTTCAAAGGCTGAGGCAGGAGGATTGTTGCGAGTTCGGGGCCAACCTAGACTGCAAAGTGAGCTCAAGGCTGGTCTGGACTGCATAGTGAGACCCTGTCATACACACAAAGAAAACAAAAACCCCAGAAGCAACAAAAACCCTCAATATATATCAACATATGATAGTACACATATTTGTGTATTTATAAAATGAAATGTATGTGATACAATGTGTAGCATGTCATGTAAGTATATGTTTATGGTACATAAGTACATGTAAAATTTTATATATATATATATATATATATATATATATATATATATATATATATTTGTATTTGGTACAGGTTTTACAGGGTCTACAGGGTCTCACTATGTAGATCAGACTCGTAGCGCTTCTCCTGTTTTCAGCCTCCCAAGTTCTGAAATTACAGGTGTGTACCACCATGCCCAGTTACAATCACCATCTCAGTGTTCCCTGTGGGCAGTTGAGCTTTGCCTGAGCAGGTGCTTTAGTCCACTGAGCTATCTGGCCAGCCCTTAAAATGTTATATATTGTAATATTGTATATATTGTATTTATGTAATTTATTATTACTGCTTTTATACTTGAAGATTGACAACTGAGCTCCATCTCTAGCCCCAAATGTGTGTGTGTATGTGTGTGTGTGTGTGTGTGTGTGTGTGTAGAGAGAGAGAGCCTGTGTTTATTTATTTAAAACTTCATTTATGTTATGGTTGGCTCAGCCTGCCCTGGGAGTGGGGCTGGTACAACATGCGGTGCCAGGGATCCAACTGTGGTCCCTGCGGTTGCCTTGCCAAAGGTAGACTTGCCAAAGCAGGTGCTTTAGATGCTGAGTTCTCTCGCCAGCCCCTATAGTCTATATTTAATCCTTAATAGAGTGTAGGAGGTGAGAGTGTAGGAGGTGAGAGTGCTATGACCTGGGAGGTTGGGGCTTTTTACCTTCTTTCTGGTGGTACAGTCATAGTGGGGATTGAACCCAGGGCCTTGGCACTGAGCTACATCGCCAGCTCTTCTAAAACTTATTTTGAGACAAGGTCTTGCTAGGTTACGTAGGCTGGTCTCAAACTTTTGATCCTCTGACCTCAGTGTCCTAGAGTGCCGAGAATACAGGAATGCACCAGAGCGCAGCTTTTTACAGGGACACACAGCAAGTGAGAGGCAGCTTCTGGCCTCTGTCACCTCTCTTTCCATGAGCCCTGCCTTTGTTTTCTTTGCCATTCTTCTCTTCTGTTGCCTTTCCGGTTCACCTTGTTGATGGATTGTGATTTTCTCTGATTTTTGCTTGCACTGCAGCTGGCTGTCGTGTTCTCTATTTGGATTCCAAAGCAGTAAAATTTTTGCTTCAAGATGTTCTGTCAAGTCATTTCAAAGCAGTGCTTCTCTGTGCGTCTGCTAGACAGCCATCCCCTTCCTTCGCTCTCTGGGGTTTTTCATAGCTTTCTAGTTGGTTTTCTTTTCTTAATTATTTCTCTCCAAGCAAGGTGACACTTACTCCATCTTTTAGAATGTTCAGCTCCCAGCCATTTGCTTCCATCTTTTTCTGGGATTTATATTCTTTGTGTTTCAGTGAGAGGTGGTCATTCACCATTGCTTGGAAATGGTCCTGCTTCAGGGGTTATGTTCAGTGATTACAGATGAAATGAGTAGGAAAGGATGACAGTCTGTCACTTCTGCGCCCCACCCCTTGGGGACAGAGGACCCTGACCCCTGACTACTCTACCCCTGCCCTCAGTGACTGAAAATATTTCCAAGAGAGGATATCTCTTCTGAGTGAGCCTGACTCTTATCATTAGGCTGACTCATGCCCTGAGGGGGGAGGCCAGGGAGGCTGCAGGAGGCTGAGAGGAAGCCTGGGTTTGGGCCCGTGGACCCTGAAATCTGCTACCATGGTGGCCACTTTCCTTGGATGTCCAAAGGAGAGGCTGCCAGCAGTGAAAATAAAGAGACCAAGGTAGCGAAGGAGGAGGGACAGAGGGCATTTAAGGAAGGGTCACATTCAGTGGAGCAAGGTTTGTTGGTATCTTGTACCATAAATCCACCAGTCCACCCATTTCTCTTCTCGCTTAGTTTTCTCTGCCCTCTTCTCCATATTCACTCTCTTTCTTTCCTTCTTCCATAAACTCAAGTGCCTGCTACTGTGCCTGGTCCAGAGGTGCCAGGAGGCGCTAACTCCTTGTGCATAAGAAAATAACAGATGTATACAGCCAGCTCTTCTGTCCTGGTGCTGCCTCTGCAGATTCAATTAACCATGGATTCAAAATATTAGGAAAATAATTTGCATCAGTACTCAATGTGCACAAATTTTTTGTTTATTATCCTCTAGACAATAGAGTACAGCAACTATGTAGCATTTTCAGTGTATTAAGTGTTATAAGAAGCTAGAGATGACTTCAGACACTTAGGCAGATATGCATGGGCTTTATGCAAATGTGCTAGCATTTTTTATGAAAGACTTGAGCCTCCGTGGATTTTGATATCTGCACTGGTGCTGGGGCCTGGGACCCAATATCCCAGGTGTGCTATGGAGCAGGCGTTCTCATTCGCTCTTGTGATGCCTCCATCATTGAGTGCTATATCCTTGCTTTTCTGCTAGCTACCATGAGCCACACCACTCCCTGATCTCATGGAGCTCACGGTTCTGCTGGGAGGGGCTGTTGGACAACAAACAAGTCAACAGACAGCTGGCAGTGGTGTTTCCTGGGTGATAAGGGGTAATTTAGGAGGAAGGAGGTGACCACCTTTAGATAAGGTGGTCAGGAAGGCTGCTTTGAAGAGGGACATTTGAACCAAGTGCTGCATGACAAAGAGCCTACCATTCAAAGGATTGGGGACAAGGTATTTCAAACAGGAAATAGCGAAGACAAAGGATCTCAGGTCAGGACAATTCTAGGAACTGAGGTGATCAGCAAGAGTGAGAAGGCCTGGGGAGATAGGCAGGAACCAGCTGCAGTTCAAATGTGGGTTTGGGTCTAAAGGCACAGGAAGGCACCACAGTGGTTAAGGTGGGTGTGGCCTAGTGCATCAATTTAAGGCGGATGCTCAGCTTTGTATGGGGGATAGAGGGAGGTGAAGAGGATGCAGGAGTCATCCTAGTTGGGGGTAAGGATAACTGGAACCATGGAAGTGTTGGAGATGGTGGGATACCGCAAGGTTTGAGGCATATTTTGGATGGAGAGTCATCAAGACGTGCTAGTGGTTTTAGGGGCATGGGGCAGAGGGACTGAGGGAAATCTAGGACAAGACCAGTGTTTCTACAAAACTGTAACTAGTTGTAAATGCTTTGAAGGAAAAATTCAGGGTTACTGAAGTTTGCGTTACAGGTGCTTGACCTGGTGTGAGGTGCCCTGGGCATGGGGGATTCCTGAGGAAGTGACATTTAAGCTGATGAGGTATTGAGGACTACCAGTGCCCTTTGGGTGGATTTGGTCCCATAAGATAATGAGTGAGAGGTGAGGTGCTCATGCTAAAAATGCAGTGGTAACAGCTAAAAATACCTGCTTTATTCTTGTGAGTCTGAAGAGAAGAAAAAGTATCATTAGGGATCCCACCGATGCGAAGGCTTTTGAGGCCTGGAGAGTCCTGCAGCATAAGGGATTTGCTGCAGAGGTAGGAGCTGGGCCGATGCCCGCATATGGCGGTACCTGCTGTGTCTGCCTTTCTGTGGAGCTGGCCTTGCTTGGGTGGGGTCAGTCTTCTTTATGAAATTGGGGCTGGATGTGGGATTGTGGCTTAACTCTCAAGACTCTCTTTGCTGAGGTTTCCCCACTTTGGTCTTCCCTGTGCCCCCCTGTTTTGTACTACTGGGAATTGAACCCAGAGTATACCCAAGACCCTATGCATTCTGGGCCTGGGCTCTTCCACTAACCTACATCTCCAGCCTCTCCTAGTGCCTTTTTAAGGAATGGCTGTTTGTTTTTGGCTTGAGGAAAGGTGAAGGGATAGTAATAGTGCTGGAGGTTATTTATTTTTATTTTTTTACGTTATGGCCAGCTCAGCCTGCCCTGGGGGTGGGGCTGGTACAGCATGTGTTGCCTGGGATCAAACTGCGGGCCCTGTGGTTGCCTAAGCTTGCCTAAGCAGGCGCTTTAGACTGCTGAGCCATCTTGCTGGTCCAGTGCTGGAGGTTATGGACTATAGAAAAATATGATTATTATCACAACCTAAAAATAGCTACATGCTTAATAACAGAGGATTGTTGCTATGTTGGAGTAATGGCTAGAAAAGTAAGAGAGAAGAGAGAGAGAGGGAGAGAGAGAAAGAGAGAGAGAGAATGAGAGAGTATGTGTGTATGCTTCTTCATGTCATTTATAACCCTTATTCCCAGAAAGTTGAATCTATTGCCTCCGTTACAGGCAGCATTCCCTTTTAGGCAGTGGGCATCTATCTACCCATCCATCCATCCATCCATCCATCCATCCATCCATCCATCCATCTATCCTTTTTGTTTCTTGTTGGTGTTGTGAGACAGTATCTTGCTATGTAGTTTAGGCAGGCCTTGAACTTGGGTTATAGCCAAGGCTGGGCTTGAACTCACAGTGATAATCTGGCCTCGGCTTTCTGGATGCTGGGATTACAGGTGTGCACCATCACACCCATTGTGGCCAAGTATATTTTTATATTATTATTATTATTATTATTGTTATTATTATTATTTTTGTCTTTTTGAGACAGGGTCTCGCTGTGCAGTTCAGGCTGGTCTTGAGCTCACTTTTGTAGCCCAGGCTGGTCTTGAACTTGCACCGATTCTCCTGCCTCAGCCTCCTGAGTGCTGGGATTACAGGCGTGCACCACCACGCCTGGCATTATTATTATTATTATTATTATTATTATTATTATTATTTCTGAGACAGGGTCTCGCTATGCAGTTCAGGCTGGCCTTGAGCTCACTTTTGTAGCCCAGGCTGGTCTCGAACTTGCAATGATCCTGCCTCAGCCTCCCCTCCCAAGTGCTGGGATTACAGGCTTGTACCACCACACCTGGCTCCAAGTATATTTTTAAAGCCTTTCTCAGAACAGATCTTGGAAAAGTGAAGTCATGCTTATGTACTGTCACAGGATGATCGCTGTGTGCTTAGACATAGCCTACTGTCCTGCGAACAGGTCAGTCTGGCCACATCTGAGTTGTAAGGTGTGTGTATCCAGCAATAGTGAAAGGGCAGGGGTAGAGGCCCAAGCCTGGGCCCGTTTTTGAGCATTTGCAGCAGGTTGCGGTTCTGACTGTTAGTATCAACTGACTAGCAGATTAGCTTTATAAGCAAAGTAATTTGAGATACAGACCAACTACTGCAGGGAGATAGGTTCTGATCATTGACAGATGGGACAATTTTCTGACCCCTACAAGTGCTTGGAGTCAGTAGCCCAGGACAGCAAGTGCTGTGGAGAGGGGATGGTGAGGAGGAAAGAACCTTTTGGACTGTATTTTGAATAATATGATAGCCTGGTGAAAGAGCCAAGAGTCTTCCTCATGGGTGAAGCAGATTCTGTCTTCATTTGGATCCACTGGTCACATTCCCTCTTCATTTCTCAGCCTTTTGAGAAATAGGTTTAGCTCCCACCCTCTCCATAGCTCTTATTATAGTTCAATTTCTGTGATAGCCATTCTTGAAGGTCAACTTGATTGATCTGAATGATGCCTGGGAGTTTTATAAAGCACACTCTGGGTGTGTTGGGTCGGGTCTTGGCATGGCACTGGGGCCTCTGTCCATCCCCCCCACCCGTCATTTCCTCTATGGAGCCCTTCCCCACTCCCTTCTGGGATGCCCAGGTGTGCAGCAGCTCCTGCCATGGTGCCCCTGCCTCAGTGACTCTGAATCCTTTGTGACAGTGAGTGGAAATAAGACCTCTCCTCCTGGAAGTTGGAGGTGTGTCAGGTATTCTGTCCTGACAGTGAGAGAACCGACCAATGATTTTCTTTGCCCCTTCAATCTAAACCGAGGGCTGAAGATGTGAACCAGTGAGTCTGTGCTTAGCATGTGTAAGGCCTGAGGTTCCGTTTTTAGTCCTGCAAAATAAATCAAATAGATAAGCTCAGCCTATTCTATGATTTTTTTTTTCCTCCTCCCAAGCCACACATTTCTTGCTACCTGGCACAGATTTGAGGCTCAAACTAAAGGTCATATCCCTGAGCCAATTTAATATAATGCAGGCTAGGAGAAAAGTGCCGCTTGGTTTTAGGAGGCTGAGAAAAAAATAATGAAGAAGTCAACAAAAAAATATCCTTTTTCATTTGTTTGCGTAAATGTGAAACTGGGATTTGGAAATTACCCAAAGACAAAAATACATCCTACAGGCCGATTTTATGCCTAGGTAAGTGGTGAGAGAAGGTAGCAGGGGGCTGGAAGAGAAATGAGGTAGCAAGGGACACTGCAGGCAGACTCTTTGTCCCAGGCTATCTGGCACCCTCTGTTCTCTCAGTTTTCCAAGGGGGGAAATCAGTGAAAAGCAGTGATCAGAACTGATGTCAGTTTAAACAGAAAA
>PVJA010014015.1:0-48314 GCA_004027025.1 Myocastor coypus
AAAAAAAAAAAAAAGAAAGGGGAAAAGAAAAAGAAAAAAAATGTAATATTGATACAAAAGGGTTAATGTTTAATTGTTTGATCAATCTTATATACCTATATGTATTAATGTAAACTGATCTGATGATGAAAATATGTAATGTAACCACTGTTAAATTTAAACAATAAAAATATTAAATCAAAAAAAAATCTAATCCAAGATTTAAAGTTCGATCCCATAGCAATGACTGTCAACTTTCACCTTTTTTTCTATGTTTTATTTGTTATTATAATTTGAATATATTTTTTAGGCTTTTTGAGATTATATTTGAAATTAAGCTAGATGCATTAATTCTGTCAAATGTAAATATACTTCTGAGATCAATGGATTCAGTTCAGTCTACCTTCAATAATTCCTATTAAAGCTAACAACTTTTATTTTCAGTATTTCAACAAGATACACCTGCTGCTATATTCATTTTTCTGTATTTCTTACATCAAGTCTAGGCTTAGTCATATAGCTTGTTATTGTTATTAATGAATTAGCTATCATGGTTGAAGAAGAGGAATGTTATGGGCAACTCTTCATGTTGGGATTTATTCTCTGAGATGCTACTTCTTGGAACCAAGCAATTAATTTGCAATGTGGTCCAGGAAATTTTCCTAGAGTGTTATGGTTTGTGTATAGGTGATCTCCCAAACCTCATGCAGTCATGGGTTTGTAAATGATTACTGTGAGAATGGATGATGCACCTGCCCTTGGGCAGGTGATTTGCATTTCAAAGTAAGGAAGGAAGAGAAATTAGCTGCTTGAGCTGCTGCTACCTCTCCCTGGGCTCTTGCTCTTGCCTGCCATCATGAAAGATTGTTTTCTTCCATGTGCCTTTCTGCCTTGGAGTCAGATGATATGGACTGAAACCTCCAGTAACTGTGAGCTAAATAAACCTGACATTTTGAGTGTCAGGTATTTGTCCCAGCAACAAGAGAAGAGTAGCTAAGATACAGTGAGAGGGCACATGCATAGGCACTTGTGGATGGGGCTCCATATATCAAAACGGAATGTCAAGAACAGGGATTCTAATTGGTTTTCCAGCAGAACACAGACATCTGGCTGACTTCAGTCAAGACAAGTGAATCAGATAACCTGAGCAGTTAACCCACTGCAATTATGTTTTAAAGACACTAAGTTTTGAGTTGTTTTTATACATTTCCAAAAAACAAAGACTTGTCTTCAAGTTGGACTACTAATATTTCTATATATTATCTTTCATTTTCTCTCTTTTTATTTTTTTCTTTAGTACCAGGAATCAAACTCAGGACCTTACACTTGCTGGGCAGGTGCTAATGCCTCTGAGCTATATCCCAGCTCTTCATTTTGCCCCTTTCATTGTTTACAAATATTGTCGCTTCTGAAGTGTGAATGCTTCTCTTTACAATGTGAGATATTAAGAATTGAATATGTTATCCTGTATTTCTAATATATTTTGGTTTATAATTCTTTCCTTTTAATTGAGCAGAAAATTCCCCAGGATTTATTTTTATCTCTGTATTTCTCAAGCAGCCAGAACTCCAATAATGTATCACTATCTTCACCCCAAGTCATTCTAAACAAGAAAACTGCTGTTGTAAAACAAAACAAAACAAACAAACAAAAAAAAAAAGTATATTGTGAGAGGGATGTTGGCAGAAACAATGCTCCTTGAGCTTATCCTGAAAAAAATGTCTTGGAGGAAACCAATATGTCAATTGATGACTTTCCCTCCAGGACACTCATGACTTATGGGCTACCAAAAAATCCTGCTTAAAAGATTTCTATGTTGGGCCCGGCAGGATGGCTCAGTGGTCTAAAGCACCTGCTTAGGAAAGCTTAGGTGGCTGCAAGGATCGCGGTTCGATCCCAGCACCACATGCTGTGCCAGCCCTGCCCTCCGGGCAGGCTGAGACGGCCATAAAAATAAATAAACAAACAAACAAAAGTTCTGAAACAAGAAGAAAAATAAAGTAAAATAATTCTAAAAAAAAAAAAGAAAGATTTCTATGTTGAGGTCAAAAGATAATAAATTCTCTAAAACGCACCCCTAGAGTAGCACTCAATCGTGCAGGCAAGACCATGAACACCCAAGCACATGGAAACATCCAAAACAGCAGGAACAATGTGAGGTGCTATTTCTCACCAGGCCAGACAGACGAGTGAGGAGAACCAGTACCATGCTATCGCACACAGACGCTAGGAGCAGAGGCAGGTAGCTGGGGTGGCCATATTTTTTTTAAAGGGCTGGGGCAAGTTCCAACAGCAGAGCAGTCCGCAATCACCTCACTGCCAAAGTTCCAGAGCACAATGAGGGAAGAACCATCCAGCTATCACAGACTGCCCACAGGTAGAAAACAGACTAGGGAGAATTTTGCTGGGAGACAGGGGCTGGGATCATCGAGACTGCACTCTGGGTGGCCACCAAAAGCCAGTTTTAGTTCTAAATATAAAGTACTAGTTATGCTTTGTGTATAGGTGCCCCCCCCCAAGCCTCATGCAGTCATGGGGCAGCTTCTGGAATTTGTGACTGGCTATTGTGGGTGTGGGCGCTGCACCTCCCCTAGGGCAGCTGATTTGTATTTCAGTGTAAGGTAGGAAGAGAAGTTAGCTGCCTGAGCTGCTGCTACCTCTCCCTTCACTCTTGCTCTTAGCTGCAGCCATGAAAGGTTGCCCTCTGCCATGTGCTGCTCTGCCTTGGAGCCAGCTGAATCTAGACTGAAAGTTCCAGTAGCTGGGAGCTCAATAAACCTTTCTCTCCCTCATTTTGGCATCAGGTGTTTGTCCCAGCAATGAGAGTAGAGTAACTAAGACAATACTAGAGTCATTCCCTTGGTCTGCGACCAGTGGAGCAGCCCTGGCCAGATGCGACAGCAAGCAGCCTTGGCCTGAGGCAGGGTAAGGACACCCTCCCACATCTAAGAACAGAGTGTAAGAGAAGCCGTGGTGTGGAACAAAGGAAGTTGTGCGAAGTCCATAAGGATCCAGCTATGCTCTTTCCTTACCTGAGCGTGCTGCAGCTAACAGGGGAGCACCACAGAGGCCATCAAGCAAGTGGACGACCAGAACATGGTCACCTTCACCCGTCTCAACGCCCACATCCAGAGGCCAAGATCAACACCATACCCATCTCAAATCCTACTGCAGGCTTGGTTGGATTCCACAGCACATTTATGGGGCCCAACATGGACACTACTATAGAACTGTGGACGACAGAGAAATGTTATTCTTTGTTTGATTGGTTTTCCTTTTTCTATCATCTTGTTGAGACTTTTCTTCTCTTTTTTTCTTCTTTAATATTTAGGTTTCTTACCTTTTTGTTTCAATATTATTTTGCTTCCCTATTAATTCCCTCTCTTCTGTATTCTCCAGTTTCCCCAAATTGTGGTGGCCATCCTTTCCCCTTCAGTCTCTCTTCTACTATATGTGTCCTTGTTCACCTCTATTTTACCTCCTATCCTTCTTAACCTCTCCCTGCCCACACATACAGTAAAGCCACTCTACTAAGGGAATATCATATGTATTTATTTTATGTTTGTGTTTTACTCTTTTTGTTTCCCTTTAAGGAAAGTGAAACAATTGCTTTACAAGTTGCCAATCCCCTTAATTCTTCAGCTTCCCTACACAAGTTCAAGGACCAATGCCTGTCTTGTGTCCTTAGCATTGCCAGTCTCAGTTACCTTTCATTTGCTGAGACACAGCACCTGGTGCGCACTAGTTGGACAAGGAAAGGCTACTTTGGCTCACAGTTTGAGGAAGGTTCAGTCTATAGTCCGCTGCTTCACAGGCATGCAGGCAAGGCAGAGGCCATGGAAAGGGAGAGACAGCTCATTGTGGAGCAGCAGGATACAGAGACAGACCAAGGGGGGAGGGGCACCTCCTCCCTCTCCCTCCCAACACCTCACTTCATTGAAAACGCAAAGATGGACTAATGCACTAACAAGTGTCAGCACCCCAAAATCCAATCACCTCCCCAAAGCCCCACCTGAGCATGTGTGAGGCTTTGGGAACATATCTAGATACAAACCATAACAATGCCAAAATTCACCAATAAAGAAATTGTGGAGCCAATCTATTTTATTTTATTTTATTGTTTCAGAACTTTTGTTTGTTTGCTTGTTTGTTTTTATGGCTGGCTCAGCCTGCCCTGAGGGCAGGTCTGGCACAGCATGTGGTGCCAGGGATCGAACGGCGGTCCCTGCAGCCACCTAAGCTTTTCTAAGCAGGTGTTTTAGACCACTGAGCCATCCTGCCGAGCCCCAACCAATCTCTTTTATGATGACCACAAATTCGATACTCTTGTTCTGAAAGTTTCCTTTTTTTTTTTTTTTTTCTTGTTATTTAACATTACTGAACACCACCTATGTCTCTCCTGTGGACTAGTCATACTGTCCTAAGACTTCAGGAAGGAAGGAATTCATGGTGTTTACAAAACAACTGTGAAGCTGAGAGGTAGCATTTTTCTCTAGGTATTAATGCATAAGCTTTGCTTGAATAGCTACCACTATCTTCCAGTCAGGTGCCTCAGCCAGCTTATGGCAATGTTCCTATGTGCTCAGCAATATCCTACATTGAAGTGTGGCTAACTGTGACCATTCAAACTCTCAAAAGCAACAATTAACCTTTCTTTCTGGCCCTTTGGAGTTTTTCCACGCATAGCAATGACATCATTTATTTGTCTTTATTTGTTTCTTGTTTGCTATAATGTGCCTTTTTACACTGCCTGAAGTGGCAGTGTAAGAGATGAACGGGTATTTTAAGGGCTATTGAATTGTAATTCAAAAATTATTTAAACAACAATGCTTGTCCTTGGGTAAGAAATTGGAATCATGATGAAAATATAGCTTCTCTCCTGCTCATTCACTATTGAGGAATATGAGATATCTATCCTTGTACTTACTCTTTGAAATATGAAGTACTAAGGAAAATAAAGACATTTTCTTAACTTGAGATAATGAGCCTCAAAACCATAAAATATTTATAGCACGTCATAAGTTAACTTCTCTTCTATGCATGTAGAATGTTCCGTGTCATTCCTAAGGAAAGTGAGAAAATACTGTCCATTTTCTTTCTTCTGTAATGCACAGCTGAGACAGGGTGAGTGAGTGTACTCCCACCATGGCTTAGTCGCAAGCATCTTATAATATATAAATTCAAATAAGCCACTGTTTGCTTTTGGCTGGCTCCCTCCATTTACCTGTATTTCATTCAGCTTTCGTACATTTAATTCTTTATGAATGACAAGAATCTACACTGCCACATTGTTCGAGTGTTGCATCAGTAGTAGCTACCAATTCTTTTCTCCTTAAGTCTAAAACTTCTTTGTCAACTTTTCTACTTTGTCATCATAGGGAGCCAGGCAGTGGTACTTCTAAGCTTCTGATCCTTTTCTAGAGTTTCTCATGTTCTTTCTGGTATAGTTCAGCTGCCTCTGAGGGTAGTCAATGCTGGCTTCTTCAGAACACCACAAGTGAGGGGAGGTTCCTGGGACCTCTACAGCAAGCCTGTCACTATGTATGCACCATGGAAATTAATCCAGAGACAGTGAAAATATTACATGGAGGAGACAGGGAGGAGCTGTGAGTGTTCCTCAGATCATGGATACTGATGCCTACCTAACTCACCATCTTCTTTTATTCTCCTATGAGAAACAGGTCTTCCCCTCTCACCCCTACATCATGCTGCTCTTGATGGGAAGAGTGCAAACCTCAAAATATCTGAAACACAAGGAGAAAGCGGCAATGTCTAATCACTTTATATAAATTCTGATACAAAGAGAACAGTCTTCTTTCTTCCTATTGTTTCCATTAAGCAAAATGCAGCTCAGCTCTTTGCTCAATCAGAATACATCTTGGGTCATTTCTTAGCTACCTTTCCAGGTAAACGTGTGCCTCTCCAGGAGCAAGGAGAG
Organism: Myocastor coypus; assembly: GCA_004027025.1. Lineage (NCBI taxonomy): Eukaryota > Metazoa > Chordata > Mammalia > Rodentia > Myocastoridae > Myocastor > Myocastor coypus. Next base: position 5,918 of record PVJA010014015.1, read on the forward strand.
CATTATTAAAGATGTAAAAGAGACTCGCTTTACATATATCCTTACTGCCCCACTGAATTGCTAGGGTTAAGCTGTACATCTAAAATCTCGGAATACACATGTAGAACCCTGAAGACATTTTCTAACACTGCTCCGAATTCCAATGGGTATAACAGATGCCGAAACAAAAGGAACCATTCAGTTAGAGTTCTGTGTGAGAGCTATTTGCCACAGTCTAATGTTTAAGACTGGAAGGTCAGGGCTGGTGAGATGGCTCAGTGGTCTAAAGCATCTCCTTAAGCAAGCTTAGGCAACCACAAGGACAGAGGTTCAATCCCCAGCAACACATGCTGGGCCAGCGCCTCCCCCAGAGCAAGCTGAGCCAGCCATAACATTAAAAAACAAAAAAAAACAAAACAAAACAAAAAAAAAGACTGGAAGGTCATCTTTAGATAGATTCTCCTTCATCACAAACAAATCTGAGCAGTGTTTATGTATGCGGTCAAAACAAGATCCTCACCCACTCATACAGGGAACTGAGGAAAATGGAACAGGTGTACTTCCGTAACTCCTTATGATTCTCCTATTCAGACAAGCCATTAGAATATTTGATCAACTAAACATAGTATTTATTAAAGTTAAATTGTGTATTATAATATCCAGAAAGAAATTTTTCTGGACTTCTTACTGTGAGCAAGAAATTACCATTTGAAGCATTTTATATATATTAATCCACTTAGTGCTCACAAAAGCCTCATGAAATAAATACTATTATTTCCAATGTAATTTTATATGCTAGGGAACTAAACCATGGAGAGAAAATGTCTGTGGTCACACCATAAATAAATATATACACACAATATTAAAAGGTAATGCTGTTAGGCAAATGCTATTATAAAAGGTAATATTTGATCAGTTAGTAAATGCATGACTCAGGAAAGCATTTTCTCCAAAAAGTGAAAACGTGTTAGGAGGCCTTCCCCCTCAGCCATCTGTGGTTTGGGTACCACTGCAGAGCGGGTGTCCTCCTACCACAAGCTGCGTCAGAGCTAGTTATCCCTGCATCTTCTCACTGTGTGCATAGCCTTCATGTCTCCTGGCTTGTGTTACCCATGGTGACTCCAGACTGCTATTTGTGCCGCTGAAACAGAAAAACCAAGATGTTTGAAATTCCCAAGAGCTTCCCCGAAAGAATCATTTCAGTAATTATTGTATGCTAACTAAAAAAAAAAAAAAAAAAAAAAGTTTGAAGAAACCAAATTGCTAATCCTTTCCAATAGCCATCTTTCCTTTGCCCATAGAATTCCTTGCTATAGCATTTACTGTGCCAGCTAGCCTGTGCTTAACAAAAAGATACCCCACTGCAGCCTTGTCCCCGGAACATTTAAAAGCCCAATTCAATAAAAGCACTGGCTTTTAAGTTCAATCACATACTGCTTCCTGAGGTGCCAGTGTTTTGTGAATTCTAAGTGAGCCATTAATCTAAACCAGCTATAGAGACTTAGCTCACCTAAATATAATCTGCTGTATTTTAAGCCCTAGCCAATTTGGTGGTAACAAATAGCCTCAGCTTCCACTGTATACAGGAAGGAAAATTTCTAGATGTTCAGCTTGTTCTGTGCTTTCTCATCACCTACCCCATAAGGAGGCTACTATAATTAACAATTCAAGAGTCCCAGCTTGTGAGGTAATGGTGCAAGCAGAAATAACCCACACTACTTCTCTGCCTCTTTCTGGAGACAGCTAGGGATGTAAAATACTGGGGGTGGGGACAGAGTACAGCAAGCCACAGGCTGCTTAGATTAATCTTTTTCTTTTTTTATATATAATATTTTAAAGAATTTTTTATTTTTTATTTTTTTTTCTTGTTTCAGAACTTTTGTTTGTTTAATTATTTTTATGGCCAGCTCAGCCTGCCCTGAGGGGAGGGCTGACGCAGCATGTGGTGCCGGGGATCGAACCGTGGTCCCTGCAGCCGCCCAAGCTTTCCTATGCAGGTGCTGTAGACCACTGAGCCATCCTGCTGGGTCCCTGGTTAGATTAATCTTAAACACACAATGTACTCTAAGAGACCCAAATTATTTGTCTGGGAACATTCCCTAATGACAGAAGTCAGGATGATCAATCATAATGAACCTGTGATCAATAAAGGCCAATTCTGGGGCCCAGTCGGATTTAATCAGAATTGGTTTAATCAGAATTGGCCAATTTTTTTTTTTAATTTTTTTTTTTTTCTTGTTTCAGAACCTTTGTTTATTCACTCATTTTTATGGCCGGCTCAGCCCACCCCGAGGGCAGGGCTGGCACAGCATGTGTTCTCATATTTTGTAGCAAAGAACTCTGGGCACATTTATCTGACATTCCACTGTAGAGGGAAACAGGACTTTAAGGCTCCCATTTGTACTTACATCTTTCATACTTTAAGAGTCCCATGAATATCTAAAGTATCAACTTAGGTCATCAAAGATACAGGCAGAGTGGCAGTATCTCTGACATTTACTTACACTCAAGGAACGAAGAAGAAATTTCATTGTAGGCTCCGAGAGCAGTCAGGACAATGGGCTTTCTCTAGCACAGAGTTACAAACTAGCAAACTCCATTCCTCTGAAAATTCAGAGTTTGAAACTTTCTGAATTTGGAACATAAAATTAGAAGCAAGAAGAGAATGAATCTTGTTCACCTGGCTCATTAATGTGAGCTAGTACCCAGACGTACCTGGCAGAGAGGAGGCACTGACTATACCTTGGTGAATGAATAAGCTAGGACAACAGTATTTCAGTCAAGTCTGGTTCTACTGTTATTCCAGGGAATCAGAGAAAGCTTTCTTTTTATTTTATTTTATTTTATTTTATCAATATGTGTTCACAGCGGGCCCAGTGGGATGGCTCAGTGGTCTAAAGCGCCCGTTTGGAAAAGCTTGGGAAGCTTCAGGGACCATGGTTTGATACCTGGTGCCACATGCTGTGCCAGCCCTGCCATCGGAGCAAGCTGAGCCGGCCATAAAAATGAGTGAATAAACAAACAAAGGTTCTGAAACAAGAAAAAAATAAATAAATAAAAATAAAAAGTTCTCAAATATATATATATATATATATATATATATATATATATATATATATATATGTTCACAGCATCTTCATTGTACACTTCTCTTGGGGAGTTAGTACCTGTGCATAATGGAGATTATTTTTTGACCCCTCTCCCTCCACCCTCACCTCAAGTGTCAGTAGTATCTCTCAATGATGTTAAGGGCCTCGACTCTCCAATTGAAAGACACAGATTGGCAGGCTGGATGAAAAAACTTTTCTTATCTATATTTACTACAGAATTTCTTCCACAGGAAGAAAATATAAAAGGCAAACAAAGTCTTCATACAAATTTATACTACTAAGGTCTGTTAGTGGCCCCAGTACTTGTCACATATAAAATAATAAGAGTATATGAAAACAGGTAGCAAATAAACCTCTACTCACTCAAAGTATACACCTGACCCCATGTGCAAAGTGCTACGACAGGGGCTAAGACCTTGGTCTTTCAAACTAGGAAGTTTAAGTATGAACTCCACTGCCTATTGATTGCAACTTGAATCTCACAAATTTTCAGCTGTCTTGGCTTTAATTTCAAGTAATAATACATATGAGTTATTATAAAAAGAAAATTAGATACTATTTCCTTAAAGACTAGAATAGCATTGAGCACACAAGAAATATTTAATAAATGAGAGAAAGAGCAGAGTGGGGACATAGTGGACACTAATTTCTTTCTTTTTTTTAAATGTATTTGGTTGTTACAGGGTCTCATTACACAGCTCAGACTCATACTGATCCTCCTGTTTTTAGCCTCCCAGCTCTGGGATTACAGGCATGTGCCACTACACCTGGACTCTGTGCCCAGCTCAGCCCATCGAGCTGGGGGCAGGGCTGGCATGGAATATGGTTCTGGAGATCACACCCCAGTCCCTGCACTTGCTTAAGCTTGCCTAAGCAGCTCTTCAGTCCACTGTGCTACTTCACTGGCCCCTGAACTCTATGGCTCATTCTTCTTGCAATGTTTCACAATTCTCCCTTTTCACTGAAACTACATTGGACAAATAACATTTTTTTTCAAAAAATTTGTTGTGTCTCTTCATGTCATTGAATATTTTTAATGAATCAGCTTTGCTATTAGCATAGATTGAATACATTTGTATCTTTTTACACTGTCAGAATATATTGATTAATAATAAGTTTGTACGCTCTGTCTATTTCCTCAGCCTTATCTGGCCAAGCATTCATACTCACTCAGTAGCAACAGAGCCAGGCAACCAAATTCTTTTATTCCAGACTTAATTACTGATGTCTATAACACTCAAGTCATGCACCACACTTCACACAGTAATATACAGCTTATAGAGCAGCTACGACGCGGCTGCACGGTGGCTGAAGGACTGGAAGAAGGAAAACTAAGAGTAAAACGGAGGTGTGAAATGTCACTGCAAATAGCCAGATTAAATTACAGAGCTGACAGAGCTTCTTCGAGTAGTGTGCAGGGTTTATTAGGAATGCAGAGTTTATTTAAAGGCAATTCCCTTACTGAGTCTGACCGTAGGCAGTTCCCTAAGCCACAGGAAGCAAGCAGACAGAGCTGAGCTGAAACCTGGGGACAGAGAGCTGGAGTTCATCACCTGTCACTCTTACAAAGCCCTCACTGAATGCTCTGATGGGCCCACAGCTCTGCGTGAAACACCTCCGTGTCAGCGTTGCATGCCCCTCCTTTTCCACGAGCCTAGTTGGAGCAGGGAGGCAGGGGAGGCATGGTTTGCTTGGGTGAGTTCAGTAAGTTCACAGCCTTTGTTTTACGATGTAATTTGCTAAGTTTACAGGTAGTCATTTTCATTATCATAACTACTCATTATTTTATGCTTTCTGATTCTATGTGCAGTTGGAAGTTGGTCTGAAGAGGGGCTGTGTGCATGAGGGGGCTTTGTTTTTTCATGCGTGTAGTGTGTCCAACATCTGGTGGTTATGGACGTCACAAGCTTTCATGTTACTCTGCCTCAGCATTTGTACTCAGTGTGGAACAAACAGCTGTTGTATAAAATGGAGTCCCTCATGGCAAGGAACAGCCAGAACGTTACGCAAGATGGAGAAAGTAAGTGTGGGGCGCAGCCCGCTCCTTACCATCGCTCTGAGAAGAGTTGTAATGTCTTCCAGCGACTCACCAAAGGCCAAGCACCAAGAATGGGTCTCATCACCAGCTGTTGGGAAGCCAAGTCCTTGTAATGGGAACATGTTTATAAATTAAAGAGTTGACATGGTTTTCTTAAATACTTCACTCTAGGCTAGAGATCTCATTTCATTTCATTTCATTTCATTTCAAACTGCACTTCCAAATAACTTAATGAAAAGAGCCATTAACTGTTCCATACACCAAACAGTCCATTCTAGCATATTCTAAATATCAGCATGTGCAGGAATCTCTTAGATCCTTGGTTTCTCAGGAATTTTATTGACTACTGAGGGAATCGGATTTATAGGAAAAAGTTTGCTTATTCAGTGATATGAGCTATAGAAGAAAATGAATATATTGGTTATAAAAATATTTCATTAAAAATGATTAAAGTTGGAGGCTGGGGAGATAGCTCAGTGGCACAAGTGCCTGCCTGGCAAGTGCAAGGTCATGAGTTCAAACCCCAGTCCCACCAAAAAATAAAATAAAATAAAATAAAATAAAATAAAATAAAATAAAATAAAATAAAATAAAATAAAATAAAATAAAATAAAATGATTAAAGTTGTCAGCAGCAGCATGAGTAAAGGTGATGAAGTAACCCGTTGGGTTCAAAGTATGAAAGAAGGGAAGTTAACATAATGTTTAAAATCCTCATCCAGGGGCTGGGGAGATAGCTCCGAGGCACAAGTGCCTGCTGGGCAAGTGCAAGGTCGTGAGTTCGAACCCTGGTCCCACAAAAAAAAAAAATAAATAAATAAATAAAAAATAAAAAAATAAAATCCTCATCCAAGGTCAAAGATTTCTCATGATCCAATTTTATACCCCTTACTGCTGACCTCTGCAAAGGCTAAAATCTTAGCTCTTGCAATTAGAGCAAGCTTATCTAATTCTATGATAAATATGCAGCAACAGAGACAACTATAGGAGAATCTCTGAAAAAGCTCTCTAAACTAGTGAACTGAAGAGGAACCTAGACCTTCTGTCAATCGAGGAGGAACTTAAGCTTGAATCTCTCCAGAAAGCAACTGGCCTGACTAGACTCTGCAAGTGTAGACTCTCTATTTGCTTTGTTTTGTCTACGCTAAAGTTCACTTCCTATTCAACTGGCTGCATTTGGCAAGTTCTCACTAGCTTCTCTTACTCCATTCATGAGTCTTCATCCAACCCTTATCTGGGTATGACCATAAATAGACTCAATAATCAGAAATAGTATGAGAATCACAGACATGTCGATTCCACTCCACAGGATAGTTCCTAAAGGCGTGCTTCCGAACCTTCACTCTCTTGTTAGACAAGAGTGGAAATAATTGGGCTGCACTAGGTCTATTTTTATGAAATGATTCTGCAAAATAGACTTTATGTTGGAAAGAGTCTACTTCTACCTCCATGGGTTTGTTAAATGAGACAGTTTAGAAAAAGACAGTGGTAAGCTTTTAAAACTACCACATTTAATTCAGTTAGACTGATTTCTTACATTCTTTAATGGACACCTTCACAGAGGCCAAATCTAAAAGAAAAATGTCCATTCACATCTCTAATAAAAAGTTCTTCTTTGAAATGTTCAGGACTTCATGAAGCTTTCAAGAAAAATATCCATATAGAAATCCAAATCCATCATCTTGTGGAAATGTTTTTTTTTTTTGTTTGTTTGTTTGTTTCAGAACTTTTGTTTGTTTGTTTATTTTTATGGACAGCTCAGTCTGCCCTGAGGGCAGGGCTGGTGCAGCATGTGGTGCCGGGGATTGAACTGTGGTCCCTGCAGCTGCTTAGGCTTTCCTAAGCAGGCGCTTTAGACCACTGAACTATCCTGCCGGGCCCCTTGTGGGAATGTCTTAATGATATGTCTCCCCAAATATGTCCCAACCTAGCAAATAGGCCTGGGCAGTTCATGGTTGCCCAGCAAAGCTCTTCTGTGTCCTGGAGTCTGCCATCATCGCTGTGTCTTTCACATGTTCACGTGGTTTAGACCAAAGGCTTTGGCTCTAGCCATGGCTCGGATGATAGAATCTACTTCACTTAAATAAATTTCCTACTCTCCAAAATATGTGGTTGGACCTTTTTTTCCACGCTGCCCGGCCGGGGTCCATACAGCGTTGTTCTTGAGTCCCATCGTAACTTAAAGGGAAACTTCACAATGTCTGGAGCCCTTGATGTCCTGCAAATGGAGGAGGAGGACGTCTTCAAGTTCCTTGCTGCAGGAACCCACTTAGGTGGCACCAACCTGGATTTCCAGATGGAGCAGTATCTACAAAAGGAAAAATGATGGAATCTACACCATAAATCTGAAGCGGACTTGGGAGAAGCTCCTCCTGGGAGCTTGAGCCATAGTGGCCATTGAAAACCCTGCTGATGTCAGCGTCATCTCTTCTAGGAACACGGGCCAGCGGGCTGTGCTGAAGTTTGCTGCTGCCACTGGAGCTACTCCTATTGCTGGCCGCTTCACTCCTGGAACCTTCACTAACCATATCCAGGCAGCCTTCAGAGAGCCACGTCTTCTGGTGGTTACCGATCCCAGGGCTGACCACCAGCCCCTCACGGAGGCATCTTATGTCAATCTGCCAACCATTGCTCTGTGCAACACAGATTCTCCTCTGCGCTATGTGGACACTGCCATCCCGTGCAACAATAAGGGAGCTCACTATGTGGGTCTGATGTGGTGGATGCTGACCCGGGAAGTGCTGAGCATGCGTGGCACCATTTCCCGTGAACACCCATGGGAAGTCATGCCTGATCTCTATTTCTACCAGGATCCTGAAGAGATTGAAAAGGAAGAGCAGGCTGCTGCTGAAAAGGCTGTGACTAACCGGTCCGAAGGAGTGCAGGTGCCCTCTGTGCCCATTCAGCAGTTCCCTACTGAAGACTGGAGTGCTCAGCCAGCCACAGAACACTGGTCTGCAGCCCCCACCGCGCAAGCCACTGAGTGGGTAGGAACCACCACCGAGTGGTCTTGAGCTGTTCTGCTGACACTTAAGCAAAATGGGAATGAGGCTGATGAAAAAATAAAACAATTTCTAAAAGTAAAAAAACAAAACAAAACAAAACATGTAGTTGGAAAAAGAACTGGTTATAAGATACCTCAGAAACTTCCAGAAAGAAGAAAAGTGTTGGACCCTCCTGTTCCTCTTCCAGTCCCACATATGCATAGGTTTTTAGCTTCCTTTTTTCCAGTGGCAAACATTACCAGAATCAGAAGCGATTGCTGGGATTGGTCTGACTGTTAGATCACAGGACATAGTTCATACACTTTGCTCCTGGGTGGAGTTGTGGTACAAGGGAATGCACTGAGGTTCACCTCTCTTCCTGTTCTCAGCCATACAACTGGACTGGTAAGTTGGCACAAGGCCTTTTTTTGTTTTGTTTTTTCCACAGTTCTACCCTCTCCTCTGTGCACAGCCTAGCCTGAAGTAATAGCTTTAGTGGCATCCTAGGTCATCCTAAGTATTGCATTGGAAACAAATGTACTTCCTTTTTTTTTTTTTTTTTTTTTTTTTTTTTTTTTTTTTTTTTTTTTTTTTTTTTTTTTTTTTTTTTTTTGTCGTTTTGAAACAGGGTCTCACTATGCAGTTCAGGCTGGCCTTCAGCTCACTTTTGTAGCCCAGGCTGGTCTCGAACTCTCACCGATCCTCCTGCCTCAGCCTCCCGAGTGCTGGGATTACAGGCATGAGCCACAACGCCTGGCTCCAAATGTACTCTCATATTGAGTCTCTGCCTTTCTCTGTAGTTCAACTCCCCTGCAGCTGACAGACATGATAGATTGGGTACAACAAGTGACAGAAAGTAGAAATTATGGTCATGAAATGCAGTCAGCTTAACCAGAAATCTGTGTAGTAGGACCTCAAGTTCAAACCCAGCTATCGAATATGTAGCTTTGTCAAGCGTTTTCCTTTGTAAATTGAGAGTAATGTATAGGCATGTGCCTTTCTAGAGAACTCCTAGAGATGATGACTAGCTCTAGCTGGGGGACAGACATTCTGAATCATTTAGCCCAAACACTCGACTGTCACCAATAACATCAACAGAGATTGTTTGGGATATATACTCTGGTTTCAGAAATCATAAACAACAGGGCCGGGGAGATAGCTCAGTAGAGTAAGTGCTTGCCTGGCAAGTACAGGGTCCTGAGTTTAATCCCTGGTACCTCAAATAAATAAATATTAAAAAATAAAAATCATAAACAACAATTTCACTAAAATTAGCTTATGTACCAACTGAAAAGCATAACACATAAGCTCTTCCCAGACAAATGTGCCCTAAAAATTTAATAAGGCAAAAAAATTCATTAAAATTAATTTGCATAAAGTGCCAACCACCTCTCTCTTATATTTCCATTCTGTCTCTGTCTCCATCTCCAACTCTGTCTCTACCTCTCTGTCTCCCTTTCTCTCTTCCTCTCTCCTTCCCTCCCTCCCGCCACTCCTGCATGTCTGCACAAACTATAGCGTCAACAGATAGGTGGATAACAACATCACCATGGCAGAAACTGAGAACATGCTCCTCCCTAGCCCTCCTTCATAGTCCAAAGAAGAAATAATGGAATTAATGCAAGTTTTTCTTGTCCACACCTCATAACACAGAAAGAGAAAAGGAGGCAGAGAGAGAGACAGAGACAGAGAGGGACAGTTTCACTTACACACACTAGCACCTTCTCACACTGTGGGGGCCACGCACTTCAAACACAAGTTATTATGACTACAGAGTGTGAGTTTTCAAGGACTGACAACATTTTAAGAAAATGTTTTCTTAAAACACTTAAGGGGCCCGGCAGGATTGCTCAGTGGTCTAAAGCGTCTGCTTAGGAAAGCTTAGGCGGCTGCAGGGACCGCAGTTTAGGCGGCTGCAGGGACCGCAGTTTAGGCGGCTGCAGGGACTGCGGTTGGATGCTCAGCACCACATGCTGTGCCAGCCCTGCCCTCCCTCAGGGCAGGCTGAGCTGGCCACAAAAATAAATAAACAAAAAAAGTTATGAAACAAGAAAACAATTAAAATTAAAAAAAAAAAACATTTAAGAATAGAGAGTTTCCCTCCATGCCTAGTGCAGTTCAGAGAGCCTCATTCACCAGGAGCAAAGTCAGAGCTTCCCTGTACTTCTCCTTCAGGACGGTGACATTGATAATGAAAGTTTCCAGGTCCTTAACGTTCCAAGCTGTCCCGAGAATCTTATCATTTCTGCACCATTGACTGGAACCCAAATGGTGTTGGGGTAGAAAAAAATGAAATAAAGCTGAGAGGATATTCAGCACTACATCCTCAGGCGATTATGAAAACACAACCTAAAGCTTCACATCTGAGTTCCCAGAGAACAAAAGAAACAGAGAAAAGGCAAAATATTCCAAGAGTTGTCAAATCTCAGAGTTTTTTCAGTCAGTAATTTCTTACTATTGTAATAAGTAATGTGGTCTATGTCAAAGATTTTTTGGTTTTTCTTAACATTCCCTCAGCAATTTTCAAGCTGTTCCCATTAAGCAACTCCAATGTTTTCTAAAGTACAAGAACATTTATAGTAATTAGAATCAGAACATTTCTTTCCATTTCAGAACCTTTATGTAGCAGAGAAATCTGTGGCTGAATCGTCTTCGTTATGATGGCTACTCTCTTTCTTGTCCCATGGTTTGTTAATTTATATTTTCGAAAATAATAAGAATCTGGGGCTTTGTGATATCTAAAGCCAAGGCAGAGCTGTCTTCCCACAGAGCCCCAGACTGGGCAAACCGTTAGGAGCCTCGCTCTGTACCGCACAACCACAAGAGAGCCGCAGTGAGGGAGGGCAGGAGAGGGAGGGAAGATCAGGATGACCAGACTCCAATAAAGAGGAAATAAGAAGCATGCTCTGGCAAGGTGCTGTTACCTTCCCCACCACTGTCACTGGCAGGCACAGGCAGGAAAAAGGAAGGTACTGGGGACACCATTCCTTAGAATGGCATAAAGGAGGAGTCAAGGGGTCCTCCAGGGACCACATGTGCTGCTGCCTCCATCACATTCCCTCAGCCTCCAGCAAGGGCCTGGACTCTCTCATGTGTGTTCGCTTCCCTTAGCCAGAACTGGACTCGAATACTAAATGTTATGTTCTATAAAAATTATTACATAATTACAGTAAACACTTCCGTTATTTGAAGTGGCATATAATGAAAGCTAAAATTCCTCACCCTGTCACCTGACTTCCCCTTGTGTACCCTTCCCCCAGTTTACCACGTCTAACAATCATTTTATATCCCTGGACAAATAATTTAGATATATGCAACTATAAAGCTGTGTTACAATGTTTTTTCAAAATATTGAATGGGAGTCACACAAAACATCCTGTTCCATCACTTGCTCTTTGTTTTTTAAAGAATTTTTTATTTTATTTTTTTTCTTGTTTCAGAACTTTTGTTTGTTTATGTATTTATTTTTATGGCCAGCTCAGCCTGCCCTGAGGGCAGGGCTGGCACAGCATGTGGTGCTGGGGATCGAACCTCGGTCCCTGCAGCCGCCCAAGCTTTCCTAAGCAGGCGCATTGAGCCATCCTGCCAGGCCCCTCTTTTTTCTTTTTTTTAAACTCAGTATATTTGAGCACTTTTTTCCACTCAGATCTAATTTGTTATTTTTACTAGTTTGTGGTTACAAGTCCAGGAAATGAGTCCTCTCCTAAGTGGGCCTTACACAACTTTCAGTTGTTTGTTACTAGAAACCATAACTAAGGAAGTATATTTCAGAAATAAAATCTTTGGCTTAAAGACTATTCACATTGTAAATTTTGGCAGTTAGATCACCTTTAACAGTATAGCAATAAATGAGGTCTTTGTTCTTACACATCTTTGCCGATGCTTTGTACTCACCAATACGTAGAAGTTCTGTTTTATGGTTGCTATTTACACTTCTTTAATTATGAATAAAACTGTGAATAAATCAACTAATAAAATGTTACATATGGGTTTATAAAGTCCTCTGTATACATACATACATACATGCATACATACAAACATATGCAGATAAATCCAATTTCCTCTGTGAATGATTTATTTATACCCTCTACTTGCTTGCTTTTGTATTGTTAACTTATGCAACTTGGTCTTCAACAAAATATATCTGTATACATATATGAAATTAGTATGAATTTATCATATATGTCTACATTTCCCACTTTGTTTTTCAGCATGGTAAATATATTACAATTTTTTTTTCTTTGTGGTACTAGGGATTGACCTCAGGACCCTGAACTTGCCAGGCAAGCACTTATTCTACTGAGCTATTTTCCTGGCCCATATTACAATATTGAAGTCTTTATATTTTAAAATATAACAATCACCTTGTAATTTCAAGCATCTGGGTTTTGTATCAGGTCAACATCTTATACCACCTCATCCAAAGTTATTTTTTTTAATTGCATGTATTTTCTTACATCATTGTATGAGTTAATTCTCTAAGTTCACATGTTGTAATTATGTAGAATTTATGTTGTGAGAAAATTTATGTTGCTATATATATTATGTGTTATAAGGTAGTTCTGTCCTTCCCAAATTTTTTGTTGTCCAAATATGAGTGATTTATTACCACCCTAATTTTGTCTTGCAGGTTTCAAATTCTGAAACAGGAAGGTATATTTCTGGACTCTGTAATCTTCTTCATCAATTTTCCTGTCTGCTTTAGGTATAAACTGATTTTCATCACTGTATTTGTATTATACATTTCAATATCTACTAAGGGTAGTCTTTCCTTGTAGCTCTTTAATATGTTTCATTTTCAACCAAAAAAAAAAAAAAAAAAGTTGCATTCAGAGTCTTTCTTCCAAGGTAGAGCTTGGGTTTTCTTTGAAGAGCGCTTATGCTTTAATTCTGTGAAAAGCTATGGAGTGTGTCCTCTGGTTATGCAATCCCCTCCCACAGCTCTGAGAGAGACCTACATACAAACCCAGATGCAATCTGCTCCATCCCAAAGCAGGGCTTCTATTTAGAAATGTAGATTGGGCAGCTCTTTTAGTAAATGTGTTCATATCGCTTATGCTGTCAATAAAGAAATGTTCCTTCCCTAAGGTGGATTTAAAATATCCTGTTTTTTTGCGAATTCATGTGACAAAGCAGTGTGTGCCCATGTGAGCACGTGGGTCTAGGGGCTGCAGCGATGGTGAGTAAGCCCTCCTTACAGACAATGGAATCCGGATTCCCTCCTTAGCCTAAACTTGGAGAGAAATGTAAAAAAGGAACCGCTGGTGATTGAGGCAGTCCATCTTTCTCTGGGTTTTTTATCGCCCATTTGGTGTCATTAACGGTTGAACAAGCTGAACTAGGAAAGTGTATGTTATTGAACCATAATGTTCCGAGTTATTCTCAGGCCTTCTCGGGAAACCTTACTTATGGTGGCTTTATCCCCTGAGGAATGATTACCCCCATAATCATTCCTGAAAAGCTAACATGAAAATGTGGATGCCAATTGTATCTAAGGACACCCACCAGGAGAGGTTTAACAGTAGGCAAGTAGCCTGAGAGAGGAGCCAAGAGCTACCAAAGACACGGTGTAGGTGAGCTCACAGAGGATCTCCAGAAGCTGCCTAAGCTTGAACCCTTTCTGTATGCTCTCTGTGGAGATTCCGTCCTGAAACCCCTGAGCCTCCATAAGGCCTTTAGCTACCTAACTGGCATCTGCGAGGGCTGAGGCGCGGCAGTGTGTCTACTGTAGAGAGGGCAGTCAAAATGCAGCAAGCCACAGGGTGAAGGGAGCCAGGCAGGGCAGCGGCAGCCAGATGACTACCGCAGCAGCAGCAGCTGCCTTGCTTGATTGCTGCAACACGTGAGCACTTCCCAAGGGCTGCCAGGGACACTCCAGCAAGGAAACTGGCCGTGAACAGGAATCTTTCCAAGCAGGAAAATGTGGGTACTTGGGGAAAGCACGACATCCTATCTGCTGGAGAAGGATGGCTTCAGCAATGAATGCCTGACTTTATGTAAACTCTACTTTTGCTTGCATAAGGAGAAGTATCTTTGTACTTGTTAATTAAGCTTTTTTGAATAAAGGAGCTTCTATCTCAGCCTCACCAAAGGACACTGTGGGCCCATATTCCAGTAAATCTTTCCAAATAGAAAAATTCTACAGGGGCCTGGCAGGATGGCTCAGTGGTCTAAAGCGCCTGCTTAGGAAAGCTTAGGCAGCTGCAGGGACAGGGGTTTGATCCCCAGCACCACATGCTGCGCCAGCCCTGCCCTCAGGGCAAGCTGAGCCGGCTATAAAAATAAACAAACAAACAAAAGTTCTGAAACAAGAAAAAAAAAATAAATTAAAATTGAAAAATTCTACATACTGCGCGCAAACATCACAAGAGCCCCTTAAAATCCAGCTTCCCCGGTGGCTGCCTTAACTCTGTTTGTCAGACCCAAACCAGACTGCAACCTCTGTCGGTGAGCAGCTCTCTCATGATGAGTGATCATGGCGTCTCCTCAAGGAAGCCGTGCGTGGGAAAGGATTTTGCTCTTCTGGGACTGCTAAATAAACTTAATTATGTAATTTAGGCTCATGTGAACCCTTGTTATTCTTCTTGAACCTATCCCTGCTGTCTTTCCTCTACTGTAAAGCTCTGGCCTCCAGCCTGGTCACACTGCCTATAGATTCATGATCATTAGAGTCTATTGTTCCTCACAAGCCTCCTATGACGTAAATTTGGTCCCCTGTAATGACAACTTTGTATTGTGGTTTTCACTTAACGTCTTTAAGCAGTCATGAAGAACCATCGCTCAGTCATGTACCATTTCTCTTTGTGAATACCTATAAGCATCTATTGAGTGTGCTTACTGTATTAGCAGATCTGTACTAGGAATAAGAGATGGTGATGATGATGTTTGTTAATGTTTATTTTTATAATATTTTTTATTTTGAAAATAATTCCCAAATGCATTACTTCATACAATTCTAAGTAGAAGAATATCTATGATTTTAAAGAAATGTAAACTTTATGGGAAACAATGTCTCACTCCAATGTACAAAAGTAATAAACTTCATAATTTTTGTTATATTTTACAAAATAAGAACATATAAAGTCAGCTCTCCCTGAGGATTCTTGGGTGACGCTGGCCTTTAGAATATTTTTAAAATTTTGTAATATGAATCAATTTTAAAAATTTGTTTTTCGGGGGCCCGGCAGGATGGCTCAGTGGTCTAAAGCACCTGCTTAGGAAAGCTTGGGCGGCTGCAGGGACTGCAGTTTGATCCCCGGCACCACATGCTGTGCCAGCCCTGCCCTGAGGGCAAGCTGAGCTGGCCATAAAAGTAAATAAATAAACAAACAAAAGTTCTGAAACAAGAAAAAAAATAAAATTAAAAATTAAAAATTTTTTAAAAATTTGTTTTTCATATAGTTACAGTTTGGAAAATTTGGAAAAGCATTACCTAGTTATGAATATATAAATATAAATAAATTACATTTGCATATATAAAGTTTAGTTCTATTTTAAAATATAATTGAAGTTTAAATATATATATATAATACTATACAGTAGATAGCATAAAATATATACTGTATAGTATTTATAACAATAATCTTAATATTTATGGTTTATTTAACTGTTATATAATCATAATGTATTATTACAATCATTTCTCTATCAATTGATATAGTCTTTCTAACTTACTTTTTTTTTTTTTTTTCAGAACCAGGGATAAAACTCAGTACCTTACACTTGCCAGGTAAGCACTTGTGCCCCTGGGCTATCTCCTAGGCCCACACTTAATAATTTTTTCTGGTAAAAATGTCCATATTTGGGGCCCGGCAGGATGGTTCAGTGGTCTAAAGTGCCTGCTTGGGAAAGCTTGGGTGGCTTCAGGGACCTCAGTTCGATTCCCAGCACCACATGCTGCACCAGCCCTGTCCTCGGGATGGGTTGAGCCGGCCATAAGAACGAGTGAATAAACAAACAGAGGTTCTGAAACAAGAAAAAAAAAAAATAAAGTTATTAAAAAAAATGTCCATATTTGGTGTTTTTTTTTTTATAATCATGTCTAAGAAACGTTTTAAATAACTGATCTTCTTTCAAACTTGAGCTTTTTTGTTAAAAATGTGGTGAATCCTTGCAAAATTGATATGATTCACCTTAAAAGATTTTTACTATAACTGTCACTGATTTAATTTCACATTCCTTCTAGTCCTCCAGAATTTTTCTGACTCCCTAGCTATTCTTTAAAATAAGCAACAAATTTTTCTGTCAACTTTGGGTGTATGAAAGTGGACCCATTAGCATCAATAAAATTGAAGTGTATGTATGTATGTATGTATGTATGTATGTATTTATTTATGTGTTTAGTGTAGAGTCTACCGGGTCTCATTACATAGATCTGACTCACAATGATTCTCCTGTTTTTAGCCTCCCAAGCTCTGGAATTACGGCTACACCACCACTCCCAGTCTCAGTCACCATGTCAGTGCACCGCGAGGGTGCAGCAAGTACAGCAGCTGTATTCTGCCTAAGGCAGGCATTTTAGTCTGTTGAGCTATCTGGCCAGCCCTAGAAGTATGTTAAGAGCTGAAAATAAAAAATAAATCAATAATGAGCAACACTATGGGTTTCATCCAGGTTAAACCAAAGTAAAACAGCTTTAGCTTCTGCAACTCCTATACACCAAAAGGAGAGATTTAGCAGTAGCTTTTTGAGGAATACAGTTGGTTTGCCTTGTTTCAATTTTTCTTTCTTTCCCTAAGCCTGTGGCATGAAAACAAAAATGTTCTTGGCTACCCATGCGCATAACATCATTCTCTCCTGCTTTAATTAATCAAACCCCTTGAGATCCCTTTTTATGGTATTCCCATATTGTCCTACAAATCCATCAGTGGCTCATTGTGGAACCACTCATGGCACTTGCTAATATCACACTGGTGATAGACATGGTAAGAGCAGGCAAATCATGAACTCCCATTAACATTTGAAATTTCTCATCCAGAAATGTTTACTGATGGCTCCTTGTGATAACTTCTAGATACTTTTTCCTTTCAGTGAATTTCAGGGAAAATTATTTAGAGTGGAAATATATATATGCATATATATATATATATATATATATAACTATTGCAGAAACAAAAACTTCAGGACTACATTTCCATGGCTCAAAAGTAAATTGTTTTACAGAGAAATGTATTTTGAAAGCTCTTTATATAAATCTCAGCATGATACCTAGAAGTGGGAGTACCTCAGAAAATTGGTTAGCTATTTAATCTATGTGCAAAAAGGACTGAATAAGAAATTATAAGAAAAATGTGAAATCACCTTTATGTTTAATGTTACAAGGGAAATAAATGTTCACCATAAAAATCAAAACTAACAGAAAAGCAAAGTGGAAGAAAATAAAATGTGGGGCTGGAGAGATAGCTGCATGGTCTAAGTACCTGCCTGGCAAGCGCAAGGACCTGCCTTGATCCTTGGTAACACATGCTGTGTTGGTCCTGGAACCACAGGTCCACTGGGCCAGTCACCAAAACCAAGTGTGGTGGTTGTCTTAGTTACACTGCTCTTTAATAACAACATGAATGTGTTTATGAAGGCTGAGTCCTCATGATCTACATATTTATTAAAGGTCCTACACTCACACACAATGGCAATGAAATTTCAACATGAGCTTTGCAGGTAGCATTCACTCTGTATTGTTCCATTCCTGGCCCTCCCAAACATGTTTTTCGTATATGCAAAACAGACTCATTTCATCTCCATTGCCCCAAAGTCCTAACTCATTCCAATATCAACTCAAAAGTCCAACATCTGGGGTCTTGTTTAAGTCAGAGGTAGATGAGAGTAGTATACAGTTCAGCCTCTGGCAAATTGCCTCTAATTTTGAGCTTGTGAAATTAAAACAAGTAGCATGCTTCCAAATACAGTGATAAACCAGGACTAGATGAGACATCCCTTTTCAAAATCAAGAAATAGGCAAGATTTAGTTAACAGCCCCTAAATAAGTGTAAAGCCAACAGAGCAGAAAACAGTAAATCTTAAGACTCCAGAGTAAACATTCATTACATTTGCCCAAATCTGGACATGCTGTAGGAATGTAGACTGGTCTATTGAAATCGGTGTGGATGGGGCCTGGCAGGATGGTTCAGTGGTCTAAAGCCCTGCTTAGGAAAGCTTAGGCAGCTACAGGGACTGCGGTTCGATCCCCGGCACCACATGCTGTGCCAGCCCTGCCCTCAGGGCAAGCTGAGCTGGCCATAAAAATAAATAAATGAACAAACAAACAAAAGTCCTGAAACAAGAAAAAAAAATAATAATTCTGAAAAAAAAGAAATCGATGTGGAGATCCCTCAAAAAAATTAGCGTTGGAGGTTTCATGTAACCCTCCCGGTGCTTTTCCAGAACTGAAAACATCATACCATAGCAATATATGTCCACCCATGTTTATAGTAGAAAAATTTCATAGCTAAATCTGAAGCAATGCCCATGGAAGCCTCACCCCATGGCTTGCTAGGTTGACCCCATACTTCAGTTCTCCCGAGATGATATTCCACTTTAGTGGCTGTACATTTCTGGGGTCTTGATGGCAGTCCTTCTCTTTGACTGTCTAGGTTATATCCTTAGGGAGGGCTCTCTGCAGAAGCTCTATCCCCAAGACATGTCGCTGCCTATACACCTAGTGATCTAAAACATTTTTAAATCTAGGTAGAAGTCATGCCCTATAACTCTTGCGTTCTGCACGTCTGGCGGAACAAGCACAACATGGATCCATGAAAGTTATGGAAGCTATGGTTTACACCTTCTGGAGCAATAGGCTGTGCTAAGCTATACCAGGGGCTGCTCAAGAGTGATGCACGAAGGTGCAGAGAGGAGAGGCCCAAGATAGCACTGAGCAATGGCCCCTCGGAGAGTACCCGTTAGATGGATCATGCTTCTCTATAAGTGGCTTTTTCTTTGGGATGCAAAGAGGATCCAATGTGCTGAAATTTGAAAATGTGATATGCCACATTAGTAGAATGGACGCAAAGCATATGCTGTTCATTCTAAATGCAGAAAAAGCACTTGACAAATTTCAATAGCCTGTCTTCACTTATAAAAATTAAAATCTACATATAAAAGGAATGTTCTTCAACCCAGTAAAGAGTGTGTATAATAAAATCTGGGCAAAACATAAGCTGAAGGTGACAAATTTGGAGCTATTTCTTCTAAGAGCTGGGACAAAACAGATATTCTTGACACTTCTATTCCACATAATGCTAAAAGCCCCTGCCAGAGCAGTAAGTCAAGAGAAAGAAATAAAAGGAATAATAGTATAAAAAAACTAAACTATTGTTGATTGCTGAGGATATAGCCTTACATACAAAAAATTCTAAGATTCAAGAGAAATACCTGATAGAAATGATGACTAAATTAAGTAAAGTTGCAGAATACAACATTAGCATGCAAAAATCTTTACCATTTCTTTAACAATGAACTCTCCCAAAATGAAAATCAAGTAATTATTCCTTTTACAAAACCTATCAAAAAAGTAATATTCAGGAGGGGCCTGGCAGGATGGCTCAGTGGTCTAAAGCGCCTGCAGGTGGCTGCAGGGACCACGGGATCCCGAGCACCACATGCTGCGCCAGCCCTGCCCTCAGGGAAGGCTGAGCTGGCCATAAAAATAAACAAACAAACAAACAAACAAAAGTTCTGAAGCAAGAAAAAAAAATAAATAAAAAATTCTAAAAAAAAAAAAAAGAGCCCAATGTTATTTCAAGTCAAATAACAAATAGCAAAACAAAAAATTGTACAAGGCACAATGAAAGAATGAGTGACTGCAAGTGGAAGGAATACAAGAAGCCACAATGCAGCACAAAGGAAAGGAAGGAAAGGGCTTGGGGAGATAGCTCAGTAGAATAAGTGCTTGCCTGGTAAGTGCAAGGGCCTGAGTTCAATCCCTGGTTCTGAAAAAAAAAGGAAAGAAATAGGAGAAGAGGGGAGAGAAAAAGTATAGGAACCCACACTCCCATTTACCTTGCTTCCATCAATTCCCACTATTTGTTTCTTGCATAATTTTGTACATTGCTGAAGTTTAGTGTTATAGTATGCCTCAATAGGCATAATTCTCTATTCTTTTTTGGCTTCTAGTCCCATGGGTTTTATCACTACCCCATCTATTGTGATGTCATTATTCATCTCTTGATATCTAAATTTTGCTTACTAAAATTATATGGCTGGGCTGGGGAGATAGCTCCGTGGTACGAGTGCCTGCCTGGCAAGTGCAACATCGTGAGTTCAAACCCCAGTCCCCCCCCCCCAAAAAAAAAATCATATGCTTACAATGTCTATATTAGAGCATTAAGTTTAAATGATCATGCTACAAAGATATGGGCAGGCACTGTTTTAATGTCTTCAGACACTGAATATTGCTATTGAGAACCCCAGGACAAACATATTTTCACTTATAAAAGATTTATTCTCTGATCCTTGAATTTTTCTTCCTAAGTTTTACTAATTTCTCCTAAATATGCTTGTTAACTATTCTACAGCAATGAGTGTTTTTTTTTTTTTTTTTTTGTGGAATAAGCTGGATTTTCTGCGATTTCATGTCTTCCGAGCAAAGTTGTCTTTCATTATACTTTTGTTCGATACTTTTCTCGTATATCTAAAATTACACAGCAGTATGCAGTAAGTAATATTTGAATGTTTATGAATTACATGTTTGAATACTTTTCCTGTTTAATTTTCTCCTCTGTATTCTTCAGAAAAGCTATCATCTTGTATTGATCATACTTCCTCTGTTTTCAGTGTGATCACTTTCTATGATCTCTTAAAGACAAAAGTCCCTCACTTATTGCACAGGTTACATTCTAGACACCCCTGCAATAAGTGAAAATCAGCAAAGTAACAACAGTGTATTTATTTTAGTATATAAATATTTTAAGGCTTTATAAACTCTTCCCACACTCTTGTAAATCTTTACTACATCTTTAAAAACACTTCTAATGTTCTTAATCATTTTCTAAGCTCATAAACCCTTATAACTTTAACATCTGTATACTGTATGATACTGTAAGATCTTGTGATGTAGTGAAAATCCACAATAAATAATTTTTTATTTTATTTTATTTTTCTTGTTTCAGAACTTTTGTTTATTTTCATGGCCCGCTCAGCCCGCCCCGAGGGCAGGTCTGGTGCAGCATATGGTGCCGGGGATCAAACCGCGGTCCCTGCAGCCACCTAAGCTTTCCTAAGCAGGTGCTTTGGACCACTGAGCCATCCTGCTGGGCCCCCACAATAAATAATTTAGATTAATAATTTTTAAAGGGCCCGGCGGGATGGCTCAGTGGTCTAAAGCGCCTGCTTGGGGAAGCTTGGGCGTCTTCAAGGACCTTGGTTCGATCCCCGGCACAACATGCTGTGCCAGCCCTGCCCTCGGGGTGGGCTGAGCCGGCCATAACAATTAGTGAATAAACAAAGGTTCTGAAACAAGAATAAAAATAATAAATTAAAAAACAATAATAATTTTTAAAAACTTGCAAAGCATTGAGTATGTGAAAGTCGAACCATGAAATAGTGAAGGACTACTGTATCTTTGTCTTTCTTATTTTGTTTCTTAATTCCTCAAGGCAGTCCAGAACTCATGTGTCTGTGTTGTCACAGTTTGCATTATTCTTGTGGCTTATATTTGTTTCAGTTCATTGTTTTCTTTCAGTTTTCCCTAAGTTCTACTGACACTATTTATTCCTTGCCTGATGACTTATTCTTTCCTCTCAGAACATTCAGAGCTCTTTTGTAGAGAAAATATGGTCATTTAAAAAAAAAAAAAACTATACAGATTTACCTGAACTGTTTGTAAGTCATAGGTAATTTTATTGTAGTGTATTTTTTAAATTTTAAACAGAATATTAAATTTTTTAAATATTAGAAATGATATAGAATTTCAAAGCAAGATGGTAGGAAATCAACAATGGTTGTTATATTTCATATTGTTACCTTCAAATTAGTTGGTTAGGGCCCAGCAGGATGGCTCAGTGGTCTAAAGCGCCTGCTTAGGAAAGCTTAGGTGGCTGCAGGGAGACCATGGTTCAATCCCTGCCACCACATGCTGCACCAGTCCTGCCCTCAGTGCGGGCTGAGCCGGCCATAAGAATAAATGAATAAACAAACAAACAAAAGTTCTGAAACAAGAAAAAAAAATAAAAATAAAAAATTCTTTAAAAAAAAATGGAGTTGTTCAGATTACCAGATACAAGAAGGTCCAGCTATTTCCTCTCTGGCCATTTTTCCAGAAGAACTGAAAGCATTATACCATGGTGATATACATGCATCCATGTTTATAGCAGCACAATTTGCCACAGTTAAATCTTGGAAACAACCCAAAAGCCCATCAACTGAGGAATGGATACAAAAAGACATGTATTGTTATGCAATATATTTTTAAATTTACTTTTGTAATGAAAATAGTAATTCATCTTCAAACAGGCCTACCCATTAGCCAAGGAATAAGGGAGGGGAAGATTGCCTAAAGCAATTCACAATGTACAATTCAGTTTACTGTGGTGGTCACAGTGGCAACGCTCCCACCTGAGGGGCCACCTGCAAGCACTTGGTACACATTTTGTTACCAGTTGTAAGCAAACCAGAAGGAAGCAGCCATCTAGCCACTTGTGTCTACTGCGCAAGAGTGCTGACCATCGCATTTCTTGCTAATAAAGCATAAAGAGAATCTGCAGAGCCTCGGACCTGCAAGTTCCAGGGACAGGCAAACTCTTTCTTGTTCAGCTTCCTGTAGGAGCAAAAGCTCACCGAGTAAACACTCCTGCACAATGTTTTCTTTTTATATCACTATAGGAATATTTGTTACTCCCAAATGAAAAACTAAATGGTGATGAGTATGGTGGGTGAGAAAAAAACGTAGCGATAAATAGGGCAGAATTAGTTAAAACCGAGAGATGTGTAATTTAAAGAATTTGGGGGGAAGACAGAAAGCATGACTCATGCTCAGAATTCTGTGGGAGGAAGAGTTAAGTGTGTAAGAAATTCTAATACGGGATGAAGAGTTTGAGTATGGCAGAATTGCTGAACGGATTGGCTCTACTACTCTGTCAGTTAAGCTTCAGTTACCCACGTTCATCTTCATGCACATTTCCAGAACCTACGTGGAAAAACTGAAAGCAGCAGCAGGATGCCAGGAGCTACCCTGGCTGTTTTGCTTCTCCCGGAGCGTCGCCTCTTGCTGTCCCTGCAGAGCTGGGAATCGGGAGCCACAGCGGATTCAGGTCAGGAGTGGAAGAGCAGAATGAGGACAATGCGGAGGTCAGAGATCCAGAGGGAGGGCGGAAGTGCTGCTAGCTACCAGAAGGCAAATGTATAGGCGAAGGCCCCTCATGCTTTGCCTGCAGAGCTTTAGGGCTGCTGCTGCTGACCATGTTTTTTATATAAAGTGAGTAAGTGAACCCAGCCTCCTGGCTCTCTGTCCTACTACTCACAGACAGACTTCTTTGACAGTGTCAGGGAGGGATTTCCTCTAGAGAGGCTGGCCCTGCCACTACCAGCTACAGTAGTAGGCTCCAATTCATTTTAACAGTCTCTGTGAGTGTCTAACACCTAAGGTTCACATAATGCTAAACGCTATGTAAACTGTTTCTCTACACATACATACATTACCTGTTATGAAGTTTAATTTAGAAGTTAAAACACAGTAAGAGAGTAAAAACTAAAAATAGAATAATCAAAGCAAGATAATGTTTCAAAAGTTACTGAAAATGTACAAAATGTTGATATCTCGGATTTTTCTATTTAAGATTTTTGCTGTGAGGTTGACCACAGTTACTGATGCTGTGGGAAGCAAAACACTGCTTAAAAAGGGACTATTATATGTCGCTAGATTTCCTCAGGACATTTATCACTTGGTAAATGGATCTGGGTACAACTATTGAAGTCTTGCAGAGCTTAAGCACTGTAGGCTAGGTTTGCAGCGTGACAAAAATTTGGACCCTCTGTTCTGTTTCCTACCTTTCTGGGTCAAGAATACAGTTCATGGCATGAATGCCGTATAAATCAGTTTGGAGATGCAACCATCTAATTTTTCCTGGAATATGAAAGGGGCTTTTATTTTTCCTCTCAGCCATTATTCTTACTGCTTTTCTTATATTTTAAGCAAAGAAAGCACCAAAACTGTTTTCATAAGGCCATGCACTATGGTATGGCTAAGTATCCCCGGAAGGTATGTGTGGTAAAGGCATGCTTCCAGAGTGGTACCACTAAAGTTGTGGAATCTTTAAAAGGTGGGGACTGGTGGGAGGTACTTAGCTCATTGGGGAGTGTGCCCTCAAAGACAGGGGGACCCCAACCCCTGACTTTTTTGCTGGGTCAGGAGGTGAAGTCAAACTTGACTTCTCCATGTGCCATGATGTGCTGCTGTAGGCTCAACGAAATAGGACCAACTGACTGATCACGGATGGAAATTTCTAGAACTGTAAGACAAAAATAACCTTTTTCTCTTTGTAAATGATCTCAAGTATTTATTATAGTGACAAAGTTTACATTTAACTTGAAACTCTTAAGTTTGATTTGAATAGTAAGCACATTTTGATTACAATTTGGTTTGTGTGCTCAAAAGTTTGGTAGTTTAAAGATGAAATCTCAAATTTAAATCCTTCCTACATCTCTTAAGAGCTCTTGGACCAGCGATTTAATCTTTATGCTTCAGTTTCCCTGTAAGAAAAATGATAATTATAGGATTTTACTGGTGAATTCACGTTTTAGTGAAATAAGAGCATGATGTATAACGGGCATAAACTTGGGAAAAAGATTTTGTCTGTCTCCTGTCTATCTCTATTTTCTCCCCTATTCCATCTTTTATTTTATTTTATTTTATTTTATTTTTTTGGGACCAGGGTTCAAACTTATGACCTTGCACTTGCCCAGCAGACACTTGTGCCTCAGAGCTATCTCCCCAGCACCCCTATTCCATCTTTAATTCTCAATGTTTTTTTTTTTTTTTTTAAATAACATTTTAGCTGGGTGTTGTGGTGTACACCTGTAATCCCAGCACTTGGGAGTCTGAGGTAGGAGGATCAGGTACAAGTTTGAGACCAACCTGGGCTACAAAAGTGAGCTCAAGGCAAGATCCTGTCTCAAAAAGATGAAAAAAAAATTAACATTTTAATTTGTGTATTGATTGTAGAATGTACATTTTTGTACATAGTTATTCTTTTAAATACATGAAATCATATATACTTTATGGGCAATTTAAAGATATTTCAAGAGCAGTTCACAGAATGGTTTTCATTTTGTATATTTACATTAAAATCTAACCTGTACCTAAGGTAGGACTCTACTAACTAATAAACTACTAGGGTTCTTATGAAGATTAAATGAACTAATACTTATAAGACACCGAGAAATACTACTGGTATTTCCAATGCCATCTCTCAAGTGTGAGACATGGACTGACTTCTCTGAAAAGACACCTTCTGTCTATAGAGAAACAACCAATCTGACACCCCATGAATCATCAGAAACATGGTTCACGTTTCCTTTTCTGTGACTTTTTAGGGAACTTTTATAGTTTAAGTATAGTTAACAGTGTGTTTTCCAGGGGCTTACTTGGTACAGCAATGTTTGGAAGCAATGTGGACCTTTCATAAGCAGGTCTCTACCTCACTTCATGCTCTAACTTCAGAAGGGTTAAGTGGTTGTCATGGTACCCTTGGCTAAAACTCAAAAGATTGCCTGACCCTCCTGCCACCTATGGCCTGCTGTCTTTTGGCCACTCAGTCTTCTGCCATGGTGATGCCATCTGTCCTAAGGCCTCCACCAGATCTAAACAAATGCTAGCCTCATGCCCTTGTACATTCATAACTGTGACCTAAAAAAGTAAATGGTTTTTATTTACAAAGTTAGCCTATGTCAGCTAACTTCATAGTAGTTTCAAAATATGAAGTAGTGGGGGCCAGGGGAGATAGCTCCATGGCACAGGCGCCTGCCTGGCAAGTGCAAGGTTGTGAGTTCAAACTCTGGTCCCGCCAAAAAAATAAAAATAAATAAATAAATAAAAAATAAAAAAAAATATATATATATATGAAGTAGTATATGCCCCTAAAGACAACTTCACTAGGAACTATCCCTAAAAGCAATTGAGAAAACAAGTTAGAGATATCTACCATAATATTCAAGTAGTCATGTTTCCTATTAGCTAAATGTTCATCAGTTTACCTTTATGTAATATGGAAAAAATAATTAAAACACTATATATCTAAATTCACAACACAGATAGGAAATGAGCTTCAAAACTTCCTGTCTGGCAATTTAGTTCACTCACAAGACAAGCTTAGTTTCTAAATTGCTTTCATTTAACAATCACTTAAATTATGGAAATAAACCTATGTCATTTTCTCTATTTATTCATAATCAACTAATCAGTGGAAGTGCTTTCCTGTATTTATTAGCCATAATATAATAAGTGTTTTAACCCAATAAGTTTAAAATTTAATAAAGTTGGATTTCTATGCCTATGGAAATGTTTTATTAATCTAAATTAAAATAATCCATGGTAACTCACTTCTTTTAATGGTACAGAATAGTTATAGGAGGGGCACATGTCATGGGGTTTGTATTATATTAACCAAGTCATTTTCTTGAAGCACAACAGAAATTGTGTTCAATAATTCTTTCTCTTCTTTCTTTCTCTTCTTTCTCTCTCTCTCTCTCTCTTTCTTTCTTTCTTTCTTTCTTTCTTTCTTTCTTTCTTTCTTTCTTTTTCTTTTTACCAGAGACTGAACTCAGTACCTTGTGTTTGCCAGGCAGGTGCTTATGCCACTGAACTATTTCCCCAGTTCCCCAAAATCATGTTTAATATCTCTACAGATTTCTATTTTAACCAGAGGAAATCACAGAAAATTTACTAAATAAGTTTGAGCAAAACTATCTAATGTCATTAATCATTTCTCTTTCATATGCTAAGGCCATGAATTTGCTTGTTTAAGAATAGACTAGTAGAGCTGGGGACACAGCTTAGCAGTCTAAGTGCCTGCCCAGCAAGCACAAAGGTACCACATGCTGTGCCATGCTGGCCACTGAAACGAGGAGTGATGGCCCATGCCTTATAATCCCAGCACTGGGGAGGCTGACACAGAAGGATCACAGCAAGTCCCAGCTGCATAGTGAGACCCTGTACCAAACAAATAAGTAAACAAATAAAATATTTTTTAAAAAATGTTTAAAGAAGGGGCTGGGGAGATAGCTCCGTGGCACAAGTGCCTGCCTGGCAAGTGAAAAGTCATAAGTTCGAACCCCAGTCCCGCAAAAAAAAGAAAAAAAAATGTTTAAAGAATAGTCTAATAGAAAGTGTAGTGCTTCTACTTTTACAGACAGATGGGATTTATGTTGTTAAGAGTTCATGGATTTCTGTCTATGGAAATGTTTTAATAATCTAAATTAAAATAATCTACTACATGGCATAGTCAAGGTAAGAATAAACAAATTGTTTGAACTTTGGGAATAATACACTGTAATACAAATTCAATTAGATACTGTGTACGTGCACATGAATTTATTTGTGTAAGCAACATACAACTCTTAAGATATCAGAGAAAAGCAAAGGCATTTAGGATAACAAGTAATTAGAGTAGGTAAATTCATGTTGACAGAACTACTAACAGCAAAAATGTGCTAAGCCCACAAAACTGGTCTTGCAGCTTAATAGCAAAAATGTGAATTGATTGATACATGTTTGCATTCTATTAACATTTGGAAAATGTATAATATAGTTAAGAATAACTTACAAATCACACTATTAAAAGTATACAAATTACTAATATTTTAAAAAATACAAAGTGGGACCTGGCAGGATGGCTCAGTGGTCTGAAGTGCCTGTTTAGGAAAGCTTGGGCGGCTCCAGGGACCGAGGTTCGATCCCTGGCACCACATGCTGTGCCAGCCCTTCCCTCAGGGCAGGCTGAGCTGGCCATAAAAATAAATAAATAAACAAACAAACAAAAGTTCTGAAACAAGAAAAATACAAATAAATAAATAAATAATACAGAGATAAAAAGTAAAAAAGATCACCAGTAATGTCAATATCCATGTAACTATTCTTAACAGTTTGATATATACATGCATCTATACACACATACATTCATAATTATGACATATACATATAAGTTTTAAATTGAACTTACGCTACATATATTCAACTTCGCTTTTATTTTTAAAGAGAATGAAAAAATAGTGAAAAACAAGAATACATTAGTAATGATACAGAATTTCAGTAAACCAAATGATAGGAATTCAACAGTGACTGTCATATTGCACATTTTTGTCTTCAAACTAGTTCAGATCACCAGATATAAGCATGTAAAATTGGTCCAAAAATTATAAAAGATTTAAAAGGAGAGAGAAGAAATATTACAGCATTAACTTCTCCTTTCAATACACTGGCAGAAATCAATAGTACAATTGCTCAAACTGTCATATATATATATATATATATATATATATATATATATATATATATATAATCTTTCTTCTTTTTTTAAGGCATTTAGTACAGGGTTCACAGGGTCTCACTACACAGATTGGACTTATAGTAATCCTCTTCCTGTTTTCAGCCTCCCTAGTGCTGGGATTACAGGCATATGCCACCATGCCCAGTCTCAAGCGCTATCTCAGCGCACCCCAAGGGTGGGGCTAGCAAGGGTGGGGATTGAATCCTGTGTTTGCCTAAGCAGACTTGTTTTTGAATAGTTTCTTTACCTTCACAGTTTCTATTGTATATTTGAGATCTTATCTAATCTTTCAGGTTCTTACACTAGGGAGACAATATGATGTTTGCACATATGGGTCTGATTTATTTCACTGATGAGTATATTCTCTTGTTGTTATGGTTATGTCTAGTTGTCCCCCAAAAGCCTCATGCAATCATGGGGCAGGGACTTCTATAGATTGAGACTTGACTCATGAGTCACTGGGATTATGTGTTTTAGTACTGATGAGATTATGAGCCTGAATACTGCTGGGAATTATAGGTGTGACTGGGGCGGATAGGCTAAGGCAGAGAGCCTGATGTAATATAGAGACAGAGAGACAGACTCACGCTGTTGCTCTGCTGCCCTGATTGGTCCGTTGCGTCTGTCACCATTGTCGCTCTTCTACCACCATAAACTGCTGCTCTCTGCCATGTACCTCTCTGCCTTGGATCCAGCCAAGTATGGACTGAAACCTCCAGTAACTGTGAGCCAGATAAACCTTTCCTTCATTCATTTTGGGTGTCGGGTATTTCCCAGCAAGAAGAGAAAAAGTAACTAAAACACTTGCTGAATCCATTTACCTAAAAAGGCCTCAATTTTACTTTTTTAAAAAATAACTGAGTGATACTCTCTTGTATAAAAATATAATGTCCTTTACACCCATTCCTGAGTGAGGGATATTTGAGTTGCTTCCAAGATTTAACTATGACAAACTGTATTGCTATAAACATGGGTGTACATATATTGTGGTTTATGTTTTCAGTTCTTTTGAAAAAAATAGCCAGGAAGGGAACAGCTGGACTGAATGGGACCTCTGATTCTAGGTTTTATGGGATTTCCATACAGATTTCGATAATAGTTATGCACCCTACACTCCCACCAACAGTGGAAAAGGGTTCTTTTTTCCTCATAGACCTGCCAACATTTTTTACTGGTTGACTTCTTGATGATAGCCATTCTTTCTAGGATGAAATGGAATCTTAGTTTTGTTTCAATTAGTACTTCTCAAATGACCAACATTGTGAACATTTTTCATATACTTTTTTTGCCATCTGTATTACTTCACCTGAGAAGTGGGTATACATCTCAGATGCCCATTTCTAGATTGGGCTTTGATTCTGGGAGCCTAAGTTTTTAAATTCTTTATATTTTCTAAACAGAAGTCCTGGGGGCCTGGCAGGATGGCTCAGTGGTCTAAAGCATCTGCTTAGGAAAGCTTAGGTGGCTGCAGGGACCGAGGTTCAATCCCCGGCACCACATGCTGTGCCAGCCCTGCCCTCAGGGCAGGCTGAGCTGACCATAAAAATAAACAAACAAAAGTTCTGAAACAAGAAAAAAAATAGAAGTCCTTTGTCTGGGGAATAGTTGGTTAAAATTTTTTCCTCAATTTGTGGGGTTTATTTTACTCCATCTTTGATTTATTTTGATGTGCAGAAATATTGCAAAAAGATGAGATTCTATTATGGTTTATGTCTAGTTGTCCCCCCAAAGTCTCATGTAGTCATTGGATGGGGACTTCTATAGATTGAGACTTGACTCATGAGTCACTAGGATTATGTATTTTAGTACTGATGGGATTATCAGTCTGAGTAGGGCTGGGACTATGGGTGTGGTCTAGAGCAGATATTCTAAGACAGAGAGCCTGATAGGAATATAAAGAGAGACAGAGAGACACACTAGAGCTGTTGCTGTTGCTCTGCTTCCCTGTTTGGTTGGCTGCCTCTGTCACCATTTGCTGTTGCTGTTCCGCCACCACGAACTGGATGCTCTCTGCCTTGTTCCACTCAGCCTTGGGCCAGCCGAATATGGACTGAAACCTCCACAAACTGTGAGCTAAATAAACCTTTCCTTCCTTCATTTTGGGTGTTGGGTATTTGTCCCAGCAATGAGTAAAAAGTAACTAAGACATATTCCAATTGTTAATTCTATGAATTATTTCCCATGGAGTTTGATGTCTGCCATGTCTTCAAAATTTCTACCTACTTTGTTCTTCAGTAGATTTAGTGCTTCAGTTTTAATATTTAAATAACTCATCCATTTTGACTTTAGTGCATGGCAATAGATATAAGTCTAATTTTCTCCTTTGGCATCTGAACAGTCAGTTTTTCCAGAAACATTTATTAGCGATGTGTCTTTCTTCCAATGAACATTTGGCCCCTTTGCTGAAGATAAGGTGACTGAATGTGTTTGTAGTCATGACTGCATCTTCTAATATGTTCCACTGATCCTCAGTTTCATTGTGTGTGCGTATCATGTTAATTTTATCACAATATAAAATAGTATGATTTCAAATTAGTTATTGCGATCCCTCCTGCCTTTCTTCTGATGCCCACAATTGCTTTTGCTATTCACGTCTCTTCTGGTTCCAGATTTGTGTTGACTCCTGCATCACTTTTGTTGACACCTATCAATCTTATATTGCTTTTCTTTTCATCACCTTGAAGCTTTTAAATTGTTATTTCCTGATTTCTTACTATTTTTGAGGTCTTTCCTTTCATGATTATTCTTTTTTTTTTAAGATATTTTTATTTTATTTATTTATTTTTTTTTTCTTGTTTCAGAACCTTTGTTTCTTTATTCACTCATTTTTATGACCGGCTCAGCCAGCCCTGAGGGCAGGGCTGGCGCAGCATGTGGTGCTGGGGATTGAACCATGGTCCCTGAAGCCGCCCAAGCTTTCCCAAGCAAGCGCTTTAGACCACTGAGCCATCCCGCCGGGCCCTTTCATGATTGTTCTTACCTAGAGTTCCTCACTCAAAATTCTACCATTCTATTATCTTATATTATTAGCTATACTTCCAAACCACGCTTATGCATGGATATAAAATATCCTATGAAAAGTATAAACTCTATGTACACACAGACAAAATCTATTTTGTTCACATCACCAGTAAGGAGCATGCTATAATTTATTTAATCACTTTCCTAACTTTCAAGTGGTTTCCAAGTTTCCACTGTCATACATTATTATTAATGTACGCATTCCTCCAAGGCTTCTCTTTGCTCTGACAGCTGTTTTGTTTCCATCTCTCTCTCACTTTCAGAGTAAAGTTTTATTTTGCCTAGTAATTCTTCAAGTTCTTGTGAGACAGGCTAGAAGAAAGAAAGATGAAGTTGAACTGAAGAACAAATAGTGTTTAGACTAGGACTGGGGGTGGAGAATTCTGAAAACTGTAGATAATAAGATGTGAGAGGGATTAAAAAATGATGGAGGTCTATGTAAACTCTTCACTGTTTTTAAAATGTAAATATGCAGGGCCTGGCAGGATGGCTCAGTGGTCTAAAGCGCCTACTTAGGAAAGCTTAGGCGGCGGCAGGGACTGCAGTTTGATCCCCAGTAGCACATGCTGCACCAGCCCTGCCCATAGGGCAGGCTGAGCCGACCATAAAAATAAATAAACAAAGAAAAGTTCTGAAACAAGAAATGAAATAAAGTAAAATTTAAAATATGTAAATATGCAAACTGTAGTCAGATTGTTTTGTGTGCCGCTGCTCATCCCTTAAAATTAGAGCAGCACCAGTTTTGAAATAAAGAATCCTACCCATACACACACATCTCAAGGACTTAACATCATTAATTTTCTACTGGTGCTCCATACAATGGGACACTGTGACACAATGAGGCAATTCAGCTCCTCCTTATGGTGGATACTCTGAGGGTCTGTGCATCCAGAACTGATCCTTCCACATTTTGCTCAAAGATGTTGAATAGAGAGATCATGAAAGCTTCTGTAAAAGTTGTGTTGGCCCCTTGGAGGTGGTAGGCATAATGCTCACCCCATTATTACCCAGAATGCAGGCACACACTTCCTACGTCATGCAAGGGTTCATTCCCAAATGGTGGATATAGGGTCCAAGTAAGGCATCTGGAATTTCCTTCCCAGATATCTGAATCTAGAGTAAAGTGGCAGAGATGGAGTTGCTTCACTGTGGTTATTATGCCCTGTAAAAAGCTTTCACTTGTTCCCACAGCCTGACTACCCACTGTAACCTAATACATTTTTCACAGGAATTAAATATTTTCTTCATGTCCATGATCTATGTACATCCTTGATATAGTCTCTTTTTAAAAAAAAAAAATTAATTTTTTTTCTTATTTCAAAACTTTTGTTTGTTTGTTTATTTATTTTTATGGCTGGCTCAGCCTGCCCTGAGGGCAGGGCTGGCACAGCATGTGGTGCCAGGGATCAAACTGA
This sequence comes from Myocastor coypus, assembly GCA_004027025.1. Lineage (NCBI taxonomy): Eukaryota > Metazoa > Chordata > Mammalia > Rodentia > Myocastoridae > Myocastor > Myocastor coypus. The sequence continues at coordinate 38,938 of PVJA010014015.1, forward strand.
GGTCCCTGCAGCTGCCTAAGCTTTCCTAAGCAGGCACTTTAGACCACTTAACCATCCTGTCGGGCCCCGTAGTCTCTTTTTTGTGTGTGTTAGGCAAAGTGAACTCTAACTAATAGGGAACTTAAATTATTTTGAATCATGTTTGGCTGTTACTTTCATTTATCTTTGATGTTTTGCCCACAGCATGACTTCTGAATGATGATATTATAAGGCTGACACAAATAATGTGGAGATAAATTGGTTTGTACATAAACCTTTACCCCATTATTGATTATTTTCTTAGATCAAATGTTCAGATAATATGTGTATTTTTAAATATCATAACACTAATTATGTTTCAGTCATTTAAATATCAATATAAAGTCTTCTCATATGATAAGCATCTCATTTCAACAGAAGGAAAGAAAGAAAGAAAGAAAGAAAGGAAGAAAGAAAGAAAGGAAGAAAGAAAGAAAGAAAGAAAGAGAAAAAGAAAAAAGAACATGGTTTTCACCATTTTAAGTAATAGCGAGCACAAGAAACCATTTCTCATCCAGCCTAGGGGTGATCTAATATTCAAGTTAGATCAATGACACAAGTCACGGTGAGGAAATCCCCCAGAAACTCCTGAGAGAGCCTGGGCTTCCAGGTGCGGGCGCCCTCAGCTGCAGGAGGAAGCGGGTGGTACACTGCATCCTTGGTGCACCTTTCCGCGGCTCATTTGGTTTCAGGTGCAGTCAGCTCAGAGCCGGCTTCCTTTGGAGGCCCTTCCTCCCTCAGCTCCCATTTCTCCTCTGCTTGTCTCCATTCAGTTCCTAAGTCTCCGTAAAGGAGGCAGACATTACAGGTTCTGTGCACATACTTCAGACGGGACATTGTGAGGTTGGCTACGAAGTTGTGCACTCACCTGAGACAAATTCTTTTAAAGAGGATTTGCTTGTCTTTTTAGCTTAGGAAAGAAAATATGAAATTTTGTGATATAGAGTCATGACTTTTACTGAGAGAAAAAAAGGTTTTGGGCTTTGCAAACTGGGATATGTTTTCTACAATGATATATTAAGTCAGAAGGTGTGTCATTTTTTGCTGTTTACCTCAAGTATGACTTATGTATTCAAGTGTTTTATTGTTTTCCAGTTTGTGGAAGTACTTGAAAAACGCATGCTTTAAAAAAAATCATGCTTTATCAATATATTGCCATTTGTTAATTAAAATGCCATTGTATAGTATATCTGCAGTTTTTCATAGCTTTGAGTTCTATACCTATAGGTACAGAACTATAGTTTAGCCACTCTATGCATTGAAAATATTTGGATAAAAATATTCCATTGGTATTAAGCATATAAAGATCCCATATTATTATTCCCTAAACAATACAGTATATTATTTACATACAAATGTCCATTATATTATTGCTAAATGTAATATAGATATCATTTAAAGCATGCAAAAACATATGTACAGGTTATATACAAATACCATTTTACATAAAAGATTAAAGCACCTTGAAATTTTGACATTTTGGGGAGTTCGTGGAACAAATGTCCTATGAACACCAAGAAATTACTGTACATTTCAATAAGAAAAGCACAAAATTAAAGTGTGAGAGAAAACATAGGGCAACACAAAAGTATGAGTAAACAGTTTTGATAGGGTAGAAAGTTATTTTTTCATTTTATACCCAAGTCAGAAATAAATGAGTTTCTAAAAGTCTCCTTCAAAAAGACTTGGTAAGGCTTGGCAGGATGGCTCAGTGGTCTAAAGTGCCTGCTTAGGAAAGCTTGAGTGGCTGCAGGGACCGGGGTTCGATCCCCGGCACCACATGCTGTGCCAGCCCTGCCCTCAGGGCAGGCTGAGCCGGCCATAACAATAAAGAAACAAACAAAAAGACTTGGTATATAATCATTTTGTGAATAAAGGTATAAATAAATAATAATTATTTACTTAGAAAAGAACTTCTTTACTGAGCCTGGAATAGGTTGTAAGTAGAAAGAAACATTCAAAATACTATTGCCAAATCTTACTAAACAAAAAAAGCTGCAGAATGAAAACAGAATTGATATGCGTCGTGTGTAGTATACCAACTCCCCATGAGAAATGTAATTATTGTGCAATGTAAACATACACTAATAAAAAAATGTTTTTTAAAATCTACTGACAAACATCACGTGAATATTAACAAAACCCTAACCAAAGTATTAAGAGGTAGAATTAAATGAAACATTAAGAGAATATTACCCCATCATGATGAATCTAGAAATCTTTCTAGATTTCAAGATAATTTTACAACTGAAGTAAATTAACGTAATATGATCTGATAGTTTCCCCAACCAACATTTCTTCCTGATTTTTTAAAGAAGTTTCTATTTTATTTTATTTATTTTTTTTCTTGTTTAAGAACTTTTGTTTGTTTATTTATTTATTTTTATGGCCTGCTCAGCCTGCCTTGAGGGCCGGGCTGGCACAGCATGTGGTGCTGGGGATTGAACCGTGGTCCCTGCAGCCGCCCAAGCTTTCCTAAGCAGGTGCTTTAGACTACTGTGCCATCCTGCCGGGCCCTCTTCCTGATTTTTAAAAAGGAAAAAAAAAGCATGAAAAAAGTTTAAGTACTAGCCCACCATAGTGGCACACGCCTGTAATCCCAGCACTTGGGAGGCTGAGGCAGGAGGATTGGTGAGTTTGAGACCAGCCTGGGCTACAAAAGTGAGCTCAAGGCCAGCCTGAACTGCATAGCAAGACCGTCTCAAAAAAAAAAAAAATAAATAAATAAAAAAAAAAAGTTTAAGTACTGACTAATACTCAAAGATATATTGTCACTCACAGGCTAGCATTATATGCTTAGTTAAGAAATGGTGGAAATATTCCATTAAAGTTAGTAATAAATATGCCTTAAATCACAGCAATTTTGCAATATTGTTCTGAGTATTTAACACAAAGTAAATAATTAAAACGAGTTATTCATACTTGAAGAGAGGATGCAAAATTATCATTTTTTTAAATTATCATTTTTGTAGAAAATATACTTTCTATTCTTCTGCACACTTTAATTTCCTATGCTCCCTGGGGAAAAAACTGGAAAATTATTTGTTAGGAAAATCAAGCAGGTAGTTTCCACAAAAATACAGACACAAAAAATATTGCTGTTTCAATATACTGGTGATGACCACATTTGCAGCAACAACAAACAATAAACATAACCCCTAAAAATGAATAGAATTATGAAACTCTATAAGAAATAGAGGGCCAGGGAGATAGCTCCGTGGCACAAGTGCCTGCCTGGTAAGTACAAGGTCGTGAGTTTGAACCCTGGTCCCACCAAAAAAAAAAAAAACAAAAAAAACAGAAATACAAAAACACTGAATAAGTGCAAAGGCTGATGTTACTTTTTTTTTCTTGTTTCAGAACTTTTGTTTATTTTTATGGCCAGCTCAGCCTGCCCTGAGGGCAGGGCTGGCACAGCATGTGGTGCCAGGGATCCAACATCAGTCCCTGCAGCTGCCCAAGTTTTCCTAAGCAGGCGCTTTAGACCATTGAGCCATCCTGCCAGGCCCTTAAAATTAAATATTTTAAAACTGTAAAAATGATAACTTTTAATGACAAGAACTGAACAATGGCAAAGGACAAAGCAAACTGGCACTATCAACAACCATCAGCGGGGGCTGGAGGGGGGACGTGTGGGGGAGCACTTACCTGCTGTGCAGGAGCCTTTGGGTCCATCCCTAGTGCCACAAATAAGTGCTGATGGAGTATGAACGCATACAACTTTTCCAGAGGGCATTTTTGTCATGCTACATAGCAATAAGAAATGTGACTTTTATAATGAATCATAAATAAATCATATTGACGACAATAATGTTCTACTTTAGAAATTCTTCATAAAGCATTACAAGCAAGCCAGAAGCTACCCTAGATTAAAGTAGGGAAAAATAACGTTTCCTCTGTTAATGTGGAAATAACAAGAAGGCCAAAATAAAGCCTATTATTCTATACACCAAATATGCATTAGCCTAAAGAACAGGAATGGGGCCAGGGAGAGAAAGAAAACTGGTTATCAGAGCCCTGTGAAGTGTGGAAAACATCCATCCAGAAACAGATACCAGTGACAGCAGCGGGCAGGGTGGCACACAGCAGAGGGCAGGAGCATGGGAGCTTTGTCTTTCTTCCAGAACTTCTCCTATACAACTGGTTGTCTTGTACTTACAGTCTTACATAGTGCCATAACCAGCACATGGGTGTATACCTGTGCTAACTCATGGCTACATAACCGTGTCCCACCAGGCACTTGTGCTAGACCACTGGTGTCATGTCCACTGAACTTGGAAGCACCTTGAGTGGATTATCCACATCCTCAAACCTACAAGAGGTTATGTTTGCCTCCCCATTCGGAAGACAGGAACTATGGATCCCACCAGACATCTTCCCTAAAGCCACACTGAGAGGTGACAGCTGGTTCCTGACCCTCCAGCTCTCACTACTGCTCACCCCAACCCCTTCTAGGCAAAACACTAGAGTAAAGAGGGCAGGGAGGTCATGACTTCAAGGACCTGGAGGAGAACGTTTTGGATTTTGCCTGTTCCTCCCATACAGAAAGCAGAGAAAGCATTCTGCCTTCCAGACCCAATGACAGAGTCTCCTAGAAAAAGTTTTATACAAAGCATAGGTTCTTGCAATAAGTTTCCCATTTGTATGACAGTCAGCCATGGAAACTTGGAGTGGACTCAAAAAAGGGCTGGTGAGTGAATTTGAGAGAGGCTTACAGGAGAATGCCGGAGTCTAAACGTCCACCTAAATGTGAAAACTGCAGCCAACCTTTGAGGCAGGGCTTCCCAAACATTAATCTGCAAGTGAGTCAACTGATGATGGTGGTAAGAAGCTGCTTCCCATTTTGTGGGCCAGGAGTGACGCCTGGGGTTCTGCATTTCCCACCAGGCTCTGCACGCCATGGCTGGTCCATGAAGCACGCTCGAAGAGCTGTGATGGGACAGCAGCCGGCACAGCCTTCCATCCATAGCAAGGTGAAGAGAAGCAGTAGTAGTGTGAAGTGAGAACCCATCCTCGGGCTACTCGCCATTGCACAGATATGTGAACCTACCCTTGGAGAAAACGGATGTCACAGGAACAGCAAGGGTTGGGATGACCGAAGACCATACCTGTCAGGATTTCCTGCCGGAGCGAAAAGAACACAACAAAAGTCCATGGAGTGGTCCAGGGATCACAATCTAAGAGGGTCATAATTGTAGGAGTCCCTTTTAGGTCCTCATTTTGATACGAGAAGTCAGTATTTGTTTTTTATTTTTAAGAATTTTTTACTTTTTATTTTTTTATTTTTTCCTTGTTTCAGAACTTTTGTTTGTTTATTTATTTATTTATTTTTATGGCCGGCTCAGCCTGCCCTGAGGGCAGGGCTGCTGCAGCATGTGATGCCAGGGATCGAACTGCAGTCCCTGCAGCCGCCTAAGCTTTCCTAAGCAGGCGCTTTAGACCACTGAGCCATCCTGCTGGGCCCCTTAAATTGGCTTTAAAAATGAAGTTTTCATTTTCCCCAACACTGGGATTACAGGTGTGCACCACCTTGGGCAGTCTGAGTGTCTGGCTCAGCATGCAGAGTGGCAGGCAGGCACATCATGTGGTGCTGGGGATCAAACCCTGGTCCCCACCCTTGCCTAAGCAAGAGCTTAGTCCACTGAGCTATCTGGCCAATCCTACGAAGTTTTCATTTGGATCACCTTGACACTTTACACTGAATCTTTATCACTAAAAGGAAATTTTATTATTCAGAATTCATTGGAAATTTGTACGCTTCATTGAGTTTGGTATGCAGAGACCAGGAAAGGAGATCTAACAGTCAGCAGGAGAAACTCAGGGGAGAAAAATTAGAGCCATTTGTGGCATCCTCCATACTTCAGCCCCTTCTGTAGCCAGGTCTACTTCAATGTCTGAGCCTATGACACTGCCCTGGTCAATTTACTCATGAGTCAGGCTGTAGCTATCTTTCAGATAATACCTGAGTACCTAGAGAGGAAACTTCTTTCTAAATTCAACTGTAAACAAATCAAATCTTATTCAACCATTGATGTAACTCAGGGTTTTTAGTAATATAACAAGTGGCTTTTATATTCTTCATTCATTCGCATCAAATTACCTATACCTAGTTATGGAAAACTGAATAGTTCTCATCATATAGTTAGTCAGAGGTGTCCAGAAGGTCTGATAACTTCATGGGATGGAAAAATCAGCAGTGAATTCTGATAGGAGAAAATTTCTGGGAAGAGATAAAAAATAAGAATGTTTTGTTAAGGGAAATATTTTTGGCTAATTAACAACTAGGTTGAGAGTTACAAGCAAAAATAAAACAAAACAAAAACCCATAGAGACATTTCCTCAAAATAAGTTGCAGAAGACCAGTCAACTGAGAAATGGACAGATACAAACAGACACTTCACAAAAGGATAAATCCAAGTGACTAATAAACATATGAAACATTCAGTCCTACCTGTAATAAGGAAATACAAATTTAAAACCACAAAGTGATATCATTTTACACCCTTCTGATGACTAAAAAGGCAGAAATAGATAATACAAAATGAGAAAACATGAAAATAAGAGAAATTTTGTACAGTGCTATTGGAGTATGAAATGGGATAACCACTTAGAATCTGGTAAAATCTAAACAAAGACACATACCTTCCTGCGTAGTAATTTCACATTGGGCATACTATGAAACTGCTGAGAATCTTAATTTTTTGCACATGTACTCCATAAAATAATCTTGGAACTCACTTCCAATCATTTGCAAATGTTTAAATAGATATGTAAATTTTAGCCATAAATTTAAATACTTAAAAAAGATGTAATTTTGAATTGCTATAAGTACAGTCATCCCTCTGTAATTCTCAGGGGACTAGATCCAGGAACATCCAAGGACACCAAAATCTGAAGAAGCTTAAGTCTCTTCTATAAGATGGTATAGTATTTATGTATAACTTATTCATATACTCATATATTTAAATCAAATCTGTGGTACATAAAATATCTAACACCATGTAAATGGTATGCAAATAGTTCTTATGGTATGTTGTATAGGAAATAATGACAACAAAAATGTTTGTATATATTCACTATTGATATGATTATTTTCCCAAAGATTTTTAATCCAAGTTTGGCTAAATACATGATATGGAATCCATGGATATGGACAACTGACTAAAATCGTACTGCTATTTTAAAAATAAAATTGTGGGGCCGGGGAGATAGCTCCATGGCATAAGTGCTTGCCTGGCAAGTGCAAGGTTGTGAGTTCAAACCCTGGTCCCACAAAAAAAATAAATAAAATAAAAATAAAATTATGATGTCATTCTTTGAAAGGTACTCGAAAATGATGTTAAGTAAATGTTATCATCTGTTGTTCAAAATAGATGAACAGTTCTTTAACATTTGGAAAGTTTATCTTGTTTCCTTTTTAAACTTTCATTTTCATTCTATTTGGCTGCTGAAGTTTGTTTTAACTTAATTCTTTTCATGTCTAAATGTTTTTTTATTGGCTACTCTATCATATTTCTGTTAGGGAAATACATATATTAAAAATTGTAAAATTTTGGTTTTATAACTTTAAAATTATGAGTATTAAAATTTTTCTTAATTTTAAAATTATTACTTTAAGCAGCAATGAAAATATTACTAATTCCTATAAAACCAATTAACGCTAGTCAATTACTCATCAAGTGCTAAATGTATTTCATAAGTGATTATTAAATATAAATATGTAACATTCTTGGCAAAAATTAATCTCTTAATGAAATAACTAGGTCATCATGTTTATTACCGCTTAGCTTATATGTTCAAAAATGATTAATACTTACTGCTAAAAAGAAACAGACATATCTTGTCTAAATAATATTAGTCCAAACCTTTCTTCTCAATGAACTAAGAGAAAGTAGCTATATATCTATCCTAATGATCTTGTATATACATATCAAATTAGCTTAGATTATTATAAAAAGTATAAAATGAAGCAGAATTCACCATAATGGCAAAATAAAGGTTATTAATTATTAAAATAATGTGTAGTCATGAGATACATATGTATGCAATGTATTCTAATGATTAATGTATTATTAATGTAAACCTTACTATTAGTATATTAACGCTTTAGTGTCATTTTTGTAGTAAAATCCAGTACAAGCCTCTGTTGAGTTCTACAAATCTAATACACAAATGATAAGGAATAAAAGGTGACTCAAGTGTTGGCCAAGTGGCGGTGGCAGCAGACTGACGCTGGCGGAAGACCTGAGTTCAACCGAAAAGAGCCATGGATTTGCGGCACCAGATAGTCTTTAGGAAAGGTAAGGGTGTAAGAGAGATTTTTATAAAACCCGCACAGCACCGGGACAAGAATTTCCAGGACTAATTCTGGAGAGGCATGTCCCAACTGACATGCCTCTGGGAAGAACATTTCCCATGAAAAGACCACCAGAATAGCATCTGGATAATGTTAAACACCTGCAACCCAAATACGGCCTGACCTATGACTCCATCCTGCGTTTCCATATACTTCTCCCCTTTAGATAAGCCTGACCACTAGTTACAAAGATGTAACGGAATTTGCGGAATGCACCCCGACTGGACATCTGCTGTCCATATTAGGAAACATCCTTGTAGCTCAACTCTGAACTTCCTCATAGGTATCCCCACCAATAGATGTAAAGGAAACCATTTGAACTAACCAATGCCATTTGCTTTTGTAACCGTGCTTGCAAAACTCTTCCTGCCTTTGTCTGTGGGCTTAAAAACACTGCCCACACCCTGCTCAGGGCTCTCTGTTTCTGTGCATTCAGTGAGCCCCACGCATGCTTGGAAAATAAAGTTCCCTTGCTTTTTGCTGAGAAAACGTCTCTTGGAGTCTTCCTTCACGCGGTGGGCTTCTCAACCCTAACAAGGGAAATGTTTCTTTGATAAGTTTGAATAAATGTTCAAGAAAACATAAAATACTATTATTTCCCACATGTGTTTATTTTACTAAAAGGTATAATGCTGATCTATTGTAAATAAATATGAATGTTTTCATTTGCTCTCCACTTAAACTTGCGAAGAATGTGGGTAAATCAAGATAGGGTCCCAGTGAAAAACACATTCCCTGCCGTACTTCCTCAGAATGAACAATTCAGACTGCATTTTCTCAATAGACTCATCTTCCCAGCATGCTTTTACAATTGCTGAATTTTCTTAGGAGGAGAAAGCCCAAGGTATCATCATCGGTCTAAGTGAAATAAAAGACACCAGTGCACTCTATTTGTCTTCTCTCACAGCATTCACTCTCAAAACTTATGTGTCAAAGTAGCTTCTCCCTAAGGACTGGGGAGATAGCTCCATGGCACAAGTGTCTGCCTGGAAAGTGCAAGGTC
>PVJA010014016.1:0-30297 GCA_004027025.1 Myocastor coypus
AAAAAAAAACCCAACAAAGCCCTTGTTCTGCACTTGTAACTGTGTTTGGACCTACTATGTCCAGAAGGGACCTCCAGAGATCTTCTTCTGAACAACTGATTTTCTAAAAGTCCACAATAGCCATCTGAGGAGGAGATGGAATAGCTAACACTGGCTCTTAGGTCTTTCGCTTTGGGATACCCCATGTCTTCTGAGGGCACAAGTGGCAGTGAGTCCAGCCACAACCAGCTAGTTAGAGGTGCTAGTTCTTCCTGGTACTGAGGAGAGTCAGGACAGCAAGTGAGTATGTTGTCCCCTTCCCTTCTTCTTTCCACGGGGTCTCAGAAGAAATCACCACTGGACTAATGCCAGGCTTCCCCAGGGGAGATGAGCTGTGAGGACAGAGGACTTGGGTCTCTGTTGACTGCCAGTCCCAAGTGCTGCTGGGAAAGCACTGCTGTGTGGCTGACAAGTTGTGCTTGGGAAAGTGCATCCCATGTCTGTTGTCTAGATGAAGTTGCAGGAAGTTTTCACCATGAGAGGGGAAGAATAAGTTTTGACTAGGGTGACGAGTTTTCACTAGTGTAGGGTGACTAAAGCTAGCCAGGATGCAATATATATTTGAAATAAGTCACAAGAGATGATTTTGAGTCATTTCACCACAAAGAAATGACACATGTTTAAGGTGAAGAAGACATAAATCACTGATTTTATTATTACACAATTACATATATCACAATGTTGTGCTCTAATCCATAAATACGTGCAACATTCACGTGTCAATCAAACAAAGACTTTAAAAGTGGTTTTGTGGTCACTACAGGCAAACTCTGCCCTAGGAAAACTGGGCAGGAGGGGTCTACTTCCATGTCTTTACTTCCCTGCTATGTCTGCTGTAGTCCTCCACCCACAGTCCTATGGAAAGACCAACCCACCCTGTTCTACCATCCAAGCAACATGGAAGCATCTCATTTGCTGTTGCAGGCCTCAGTGGAAACTCTCAGTAGAAGCCCTCGGTGTAGTCAGTACCTTCCTGCCTTCCATTTCAGTCCTTCCTGGAGTTTGTCTTGAGACTTTTTGGGAAGCCGATTCTTTGCTTGGTGTGCAAAGATGGGAGTGATGTTTGTGGAACTGTCTGCGCACAGGGAAGGGATAGACTGGCTTGTGTAGAAATGAGAATTACTTACTTCGCCCTCTGACTTTTTTGAACTGACGTTGGGCCTTGGAAATACAGTGCATGCCTGTCTCTGGGGTCAGTTGTCATTGGACAAGAATAGGACAGGACGCTGGGCAAGGCATCTTCAGGTGTGGCTGATGGTCCTTCCTGAATTTGCACACAAATGCAGGGACCATGGTTTCTTTTTATTTACTCACTGCCTTTGATTGTGGGCTCCCCCTTCCATGCTTTGTGCGTGCAGGGACTACCCCCTTATCGCGTAGACCAGTGGTTTCCAATGTAAGCTTCATGCGTTATCATGTATGAATTGTTACTTTTTTTAAACTAAAACTTCAGTACTTAGGTTTAATTGCAGTGTGGATACTTTGTATTAAATAAGTGGGTTGGAGTTACAGTTTGGCACTTGGTCATAGAAGTTTGCCATCACTGCCTTAGATACAAGTTTCCTTTAACTTATACCAGACTGCTTCAGATGAAATGCTGAATTCTGCTTTCAGTTGGGTATTGAAAAATGAGAAGTGTATGAGAACCCTACAGTTCTCTGTCGTTTCTCATTTTAGTTTCTTCAGAGGACTTACCATTATATTTCATTAGAACACCTATTTATTTCCTTATTGTCTGTCCTTTCTCCTAGACTGTAAGTTCAAATAATCAATCAATTTTTTTTTTTTTTCTAGTACTGGGGATCAAACTCAGGATCTTGCACTTACCAGGCAGGTGCTTAAGACAGTGAGCTATGTCCTTGGCTGTAAGTTCAAATAAAAGTGGGAAATTTGCTCACTTAATTGTCACAGGCATAGTGCTGTCCACTGCACATGAGATATGAAAACAAAAGACTGAGTCCTTAGGCGAGGGAGCATCTGGTTCCACAGTCCACCTGCCCATGGCATCCTCACCAGACTCCAATTTCTGCTCAGATATCTACAAGAGTATTCAGCCCAACAACATCTTCTCATGGATTTCCTTAGGTCTGAAGACTTCTGTGTGGAAGTGTGGCATGTGGAAAGATTATTTCCAATAAGACTGACTTGGACATCTGGGTACAAACTCTGGACAAAAAAGCACCAGGCTATGAATCCCTGTGTATCTCACATTCATATCTCACGTGTTTCCCAAAGGACATGTGGTAAAGGCTTGGTCATAGGCTTGTGTCATGATGGGGAGGTGGTGGGACCTTTTGGAGGGGAGGCGTTAGTGGGAGGGAGTCAAGTTACTATGCCATGTTCCTGAGGGAGTACTGGGAGCCTTGCCTCTTCCTGTCCTTCACTTTTTAGCCTCCCTGAGCCAAGAAGATTGGCTCTACCACGTGCTCTCTGCCTGGAAGTTTTGTGTCTCCACAGGCCCTAAGTGTTGGAGCCATGTGACCAGGAGCTAAACCTCAGAAAGCATGAGTCCAGATGAACAATCCTCCCTTCCTTCACGTTGCTAATCTTGGGCGTGTTATCAGTGACGGAAAGTCAGTTGTGCCTGCTCCAGTCCTGCCATCACTTTCCAGGAGAGGCTGGGGAACTCATTGCCTTTCTCTGGCTTCTGTTTTCTCTTCTGTTAATGGAAGATGTGTGGACATGTTAGAAACAGGATCCCCTGGTCAGAATAAATGTCTGTACAGATGAAGAATCTGACAGAAGTATGGCAGTGGTGCTGCTTAGCTAACTAATGAGTTTGTGGACTGTCTCACCTGGGGCATGAGTGTGTGTCAGTTCTGAGAAGGAGCATCACTCCACCTCTGGGCTTCTGCCGAAGTGTTAGCAGAAGCAGACTGAGGAGGCAACAGTGAGCACAAAGTGCTCTCTCTGGCGTGTACGCAATGCTTTGGAGGGTGGGCATGAGGGCTGCTCTTGGGCAGACTATGGCTTAGCGGATCCCAATGCTTCCCTGATGTGTTATCTTAGGGTCACGATTACTGTCTGCATTTGTCCCACACTAGCCTGGGCATCTGCCACCAACAGAACACATGGCACTCGATTTTTTGGGTTTGCATTCTTAATTCCCTCTGTGATTCTCACAGACCAGTTAGCAGGCTGCCCCTGTTGTGCTGCCCCTCTCTACACTCCCTCCAGGGTTTCACTGTCCCTCTTGGAGCCTTCTATGGCTCAGCAAGTATGGCCTCTGCCCATCACCAAATAGAGTAAAGCCTTTACTTTCTGGAACTGGGCATTCTGTTTCTACTAAGGCAACCTACATTTGACTTGGCATTGCTTTTATTTAGCCATCTCACTGCTTTCATTTAGCTGTCACACTGCATCTTCAGTTCCCATTAAATTTATGGTCACCTGAAATCTTATCAGGTAACAAATAAGCTCACCCATTTCATGGCATCTCTTTTGATTGTGTGGCACTCTTGCCACCTGGGCATGAGGTGGTGGTTCTGTGTCATGATCTGTGATGATTACTGTCTCAATCACATGTTGGGGAGGATGGCTTTGAAGTTAGGCACATGGAAAAGGGTGGTATGAAAGACTAGGAGCCACTTTAAGGGAGCCTGGGTGTAAGGAAGTGATAATTAGCAATGTCATTCACAAACATCTCTCAGTTCTTCCTGCACTCAGCTTGTGTGTCAGAGCCTGCTGATGCTCTGGTGAGAGATGCCATGCAAACACAGGTAGAAAGAGTGAAGCTGGCAGGCAGGGCTCACAGTGTGGGCACGGAGACCCCCGCTGCACACATCCTTAACAATAGTGACAGCCACAAGTGTAAACACAACTCACCCTAAACAGCTTGAAGTGTTGCTAGAGGTAGGAAATCCAGGGGAGGACCGGATAAGGGAGTACCAGGATGTTGAGGTTTGCAATTCCAGTTTTGGTCTTATCAGGGCTGAATTAATCTCTCTAACAAGCAGTTCTGGAGGGCCAGGAGATGCCTTGAGGATCTATCCTGATCCTCTGTCCCTGCCCAACAGTGGAAGCCATGGAGTGTGGAAGCAGATTCCTTTGCTGCTCTCACCAGAGCACATGAAAATTTCAACCCTCTGAGGCTCAGTTTCTTTATCTCTAAAATGCATTTTCCAAAACCCATTTGGAGTATAAGCATGAGGAGGATGTATGCCCCGATGTCCTGGCAAATCTGCAGCCCAGGGTCTGAACTAATAATTAGCCCTCTTCGGGTCCTGGTTCAGAGCAGGAAGCCTAACCACTCGCTCACTCAGCACTGCGTGAGCCTGGGTTGGGCCTCATGATGGAGCCTCAGGGGTTTGAGGACAGAGTGGTCCCACCGTCCTAGACCTGTAGACTAGGTGAGATCTGAACCTCAGTGACCATGATGGGAGGCGGACATGGGACATGGTTTAAGAATCAGATAGCATGAGATAGGAGAATCTACTCTGAAGGAGGATGAGTGTAGTGGAAGAGTTTTGGAGAAGCTACAGCTTGAAGGATGAGTAGAAACTGGCCCAGAGGGGACTCAGAGGAGCATCCTTCCTAAAGGAGGGCAAGCATGACTGCCCCCTGAGTGAGCCACATAAGCCACCTGATGTAGCCCTCACTCCAAGGACCATAACGGCTGTCGCTGTGCAATCTTCCCCCTACCGGAGGCTCTTCACATCCTTTGGCAAAGGCAGGCCAAGCCCTTCGTTCCGGGCTGACCTTTACTCTGTCAGTAGAGTAGTCCGGGGCCTTTGGGCACTGGCTAGAGTCCAGGTAGTACCTGTAAGAGGGTGAGTCAGCTCACTGGGTCCGTGAAAGATTTGTCTCTACTCCCTGGGGTGCCCAGTCTCATATATCAGTCCAAAATCATTAATTAAAGGAAAAGGGCATGGGACATAAAGATGTAACTTAGATGGATAAAACTATAGTTTTTAAAGAGATGTGAATAGTCTAATTAATCTCATTATTCAGTCATTCATTCAATAAACATTTAAGAAATAATCAAACAGAGTCAGAACCTGTGAACCCAAGAAAGATTAAGGCCAGTGCTTCTCAGTGCCTCAGGTCCAGCTCAAAGGAGCCCTAGAGCAGATAACTCTGTGGCATGTTCTCCGTGAAGGTCCCTGCTTTCATTCTGGTGCCTAAGGTATTCCCTGAGTCCTTAACTGGCCCAGGATTCATCAATACACTTGGTTCCATGTGGCAGTGGTATTGGGGCTCATATAGTGTGTTATAGGGTAGTCAGCGAGGCTTCTTAGAGGAAGTGACCTTGGGAAGAGCCTTGGAAGCCCTTTGGGACCAGCGGCAGCAAAAGGTGTGGGGGCCAGCCATGAGGACGTGGCCTGAGTGAGACCTGAAACATGGAGCAGGGGAGAGAAGGTTGGGTGCAAGCAAGCCAGTGGACAGCAGAGCACAGAGCTCACAGGTGCCAGGCTGGGGAGCCTGAGCTGCACCTACTAAATGAGGAAGAACCAGTGTCTGAGAGGGCTGAATTGGAATTTTTCCTGGATGCTTCCATAGCAAGTACTGATATTATACTATGCACTGTGAATTGTCAGCTTTCCATGGCTGGAACAACATACCTAAAGTAGACAGCTTAAGGGAAGAAGGGTTTGCTGTGGCTCACAATTCCAGAACAGTCAGTCCATGGCCAGCGACCTTCAAGGCAGGAGGAGCAGGGTGGAAGGGCACGGGGCAGGGAAGGTGCTGCCAACAGAGGGCAAGAATGAAGCGTGGCTGTGTTCTGGTGCATCTTTACTAATGCACACTGGTATATGAACTGCATAGGATTTTCAAGTGTCATGAACTAGCATTATTCTTTTGAGTTTTTGGTAATCATTTTAAAATGCAAAACCCATTCTTAGTTGGAGGGAAGCTTGGACATGGGCAGATGTGTACTATGGGCTGTAGTTGCCTGACCTCTAGCTTGGGTTCTGGAATGGGGGGCAACAGATGCAAGGAAGGGATTCAGGACAGACTGAGGAAACACAAGGTGCTTAGCATCGTTCTTGCCCAGGGCTTCTTCCTGACATCCCCTAGCAAGGCACACATGCTGTGAAGCAAGTAATTCAGGACTAACATACAATGCATGACCCCTTAAACCTAAGCTACTGCTAATAAAGGAACATTTGCAAGGACAGTGTTAACAAGCAGTGGCTGCCTCTTCCTTTAGCTCTCCTTTCTCATGCCCGGCACGGCAGTAATGAAAACACGTTTACATAAACACAGAGGTCATGGTCACACAGCACCCTCATGGTAAAGTGTTTCCGAATACTAATAGTTTTCATTTAATGCAAAATCCAGGTTGCAAAGGAGAGCTTGGGGTGACCTGAAATACCACTCTAAATTGCACAACTTTATAAATAAAAAATCATTCTGCAGGCTAAATTATTTTAGCATTCTTCATCCACACTGGAAATGAGGGAACAAAAAACTTGAAGCTCTCTGAACTCTGAATCTTGCAGCATCAGTGATGTGGCTTGAAATGCTAAATTCTTAAGTGCTGGAGGTCCAAGAGCAGGATGCTGGTATCAGCTTAGATTCTGGTGAGGGGCTCTTGGTGGATTGTATAACATACAAGAATATGTGTATGAGAGGCAGAGCTGGTCCACTGGACAATAGCCCATTTTTATGGCAATTCATCCAGACTCATGTGACCCAGTACATTCTCTCAAAACCTAGTCTCATCTCAAGAGAATAGCCCAGTACCCAGAGAAAGACATTGACTCATTCAGCGGCCTGTTCCCCATGTGAATCACCCCTCAGGACCATCACATTGTGGGCCAGACCTCTAGCACATGGCCTTTTGTGGGGAAAACCCTATCCACAGCACAGCAGGAGTTTAGAGAACATCATATCCAAGTGTTCTGATACTAAAAGGGCTTAGTGGAAATTCATGTATGTCAATTCTTTTTACATAGAACTTCAGTACAGGAGACATAATGCAGGGGAGGGACATCCCCTACCATACGACCCGAGGCATCCTAAAGTCTTACATCAGGGGTAGGACTCTCACTCTATAAACTAGGAAGCTGAACCCAGAGAAGTTAAATTACTTTCTTAAGAGCACAGAACTCTGACTAGCTAGAGTGAGCTGCTTCCTGGGGTCAGTAGTTGTGGTGCTGTAAAAGGCAGCCATGCCAGCAGTTTCTTGGGCTAGGCATGAACACTCTGTCTTTCTCTTGATCTCCAGTAGGGCCAGCTTGAAGCATCACTGGTCCTGGGATATGGGATAGAATCCTGGAGTGCAGTCTCAGCTGCCTCTTTGCTAGCTGTGTGACCTTGGACAACTGACCACCTGTTTTGGGCTTTGGCTTTCTTGTGTAGAACAGGAATAACCATCAGACCTGGCAGGAGACCCCAGGCAAGAAGGAGGTGAAAGCACTTGGTGGGAGGCTGAGAGTGTGACCCTGGATGTTTTAGGCAGGCCTTGGTGGAAGCCTTGGGGAAGGCCTGTCTGAGATTGTGCAAAGCAGAAGTGTGTGGGATTTTCAACGAGCCCAGATCGTCCTACCCAGTTGCATGCTCAGCATCAAAGAATCAACTTTTGTGGGCTGGCAGAAAATGCTTCTGCATTTCAATGCTTATTTTGAGCCCGTCTTTCCAGCTCCAGCAGTACCTCCCATCTGCCATCCATCCAGGCACTGGGAAGGAGAAAAGGACTTTTCTTTTACCCTCTAGTTCCTGAGCAGCATTCAAGAGTTATGAGCTTTTGCTCCCCCAAGAAAGAAACATTATCCACAGCCTTCAAGGGTGAGGATGGCTGAACGCAACAGGGCTGAGTAATGTCTTTTCTCTATCTTTCATGCTGGAATTTAAGAGGACCCCAGAGCAGCTGGGTTTATTAGGACCCATAAGAACTGCACTATAACCAGGACACCAGCTGCCATAAACCTGTACCTTGAAGTTGCAACAAATCCTGAAGTGTTCAACGAGGATGAGCTCTTGTCTCTGTCAGCAGAAAAGAATAAAAATAAAATAAAATAAAGAAAGAAATGCAAACTCCAGCAGAAAAACATGCTGGAGAAGGGAAGGGCAGGAGGAATGAGGAACAGCGACAACGGCGATGCTGTGAGCGGAAGCACGGACATTGGCACCACCTAAAGAGCAGGAGGTGTGTGCCAGCCACCTTGACCAGGTCTGGGGACATCACCAGTACCACAGGAGTGGACCTGGGTGGTCAGAAGAAAGCAGAAAGGCCATTAGAGGTGAAGATGCCCGCACGTGCGCGCGTGCACACACACACACACACACACACACACACACACACACACACACGTGCATCTACACACACGTGAGAGCACCAGAAGAATGAGAAGGAAAGCAGAATGCAGGTGAACAACAAAGGCCATGTGAAGCTCCCGTGCAGCCATCACTGATGACACAGCAGTACTGTCTTGGTGGCTGCACTGCCGCAGTGAGATGAGGACACTTCCTCACCCACTGTGTGGTGCTGTGTGCATGGGTCAATTGACTTGCCTCTAGGTACTGAGACTTCCTTCAAGGCTGAGTGTAGGCCAAAGGCTTTGTCCTCCCTAGAAAAGAGCAGAAGGTGAACAAGACCCACGAGGCACACTGTGGCCATGCATGCTCAGCTGTTTCGCCCCTGCCAGCTCAGGACAGGGAGGCAGAGTCGAGGGGAGCCTTCTGTGGTCCTCCTGGCCGAGAAGCATTTCTAGAATAGCAGGAGCAGACATGTGCACCCTTCATTTTTGCTTTGCAAGATCCTCCTACTTTCCCCCAATCTTACCTCACTGGCATGGCAAGCCCTGTTAGCCAGTGACACAAGATCTATGCCTCTTTCCTTCATAAACACAATAGCCATTTTATTTGGGGTAACAATGAGACACTTTATCTCAAGAGGCATTTGAGACAATTCTGGTCAATGAGATAAATGCCTGAAGTTGGCAGGGACCTCTGGGAAAACTTGGGCTTTGCTGCTGAGTTGGATAATGAAAATGAAAGGTTCCTTTCCTCTCCGTTTTTCCTTTGAACATGAGCACAATGTCTGGAGCTTTGGTAGTCACACTGTGACCATGGAGCCAAAGAGGGTAAAAGCCAACACATGAAAGATTATAAGAGAAATATTCTGAAAGCTGATTCAGCTCCTCCCACCTCTGGACCTCTGTTATGTGAGAAAAATAAACACTTCTTTGTTAAAGTCACCATGAACTGGTGTTTTGTGTTTGCAGCCAAACACAATCTTCCCGGGAACACTCAGGTAGAAAGGACTTGGCACCTCTTTGTTTTCTTAACTTCTAACCTTCCTGTTGCCTCTCTCTAGCTCATAAGACTTGGTTGCCAAAGTAGTAAATAACCCCAGTATTCCTAGTGGTGTAAAACCAAGCGTCTGGGGTTGAGCTGGGGCAGGGAGAACCTTTCAGGGCCTAGGCTAACTCTCGGCTGGCCCTGGTCTTAGCTTTGTGTTTCTTTTTTTGACATCACCTCTGATCTAGAATGAGTTAAATTTTTTATTGATTTATTTTTCTTTTTGTGGGTGTATAGGGAGGAAGAAGAGGGAAAATAAATTATACATCTCCTAAGATACGATCTGTAGTTAATTCTTAATTAGGACTGACAGCTGCTTCCCCCATAATCCTATTCCCAACATGTTCTGTTTGCTTTGTTTGGTGCTGGAAGATATATTGTGACACAGTAATGACCTTTCTAAGCTTGTCCTGGAAGTGTTATTGGCATTCTAATGATTTATTGCATGTTCCAGTTGATTACAGGCCCATTTGTCAACATTTTATTTCTCTCTCCATAAACCTGTCTCCTGTGTCACAGACATTCACTGGCATGAAATTTAAACAAATACAGTATACAGCTTTTATTCAACTTCTGTTTTCAGTTGGAGCCTCTGGATCAAGCCCATCTTGGCCAAGAGAGGGCTTTTTATGATCTGCACCACTACGGCTTTCATAGGGCAGCAATTGGCCTTTCCATGTGAGGCTGGAATGGTAACTTCCTGTCTATTGATTTGCAATGGCTCCTGTTGGGAATATATTTAAAGCCAAGTTGGCAAGGCCAGTTTCCCCATTACTTGTGCAGACCCTGTCCCTGGGTTTCCAAGCAGTCATTTGGTCCCTTTTGGCATATAAGGAAATGCTTGGCTAGATAAAGGGCTGTGGATTTGTTCTAATCAGTCAGTCTGGCAGATTTACCTCTTAACTCCTTACCACCACAGACTCGCCATCTAGGTGACAGGTCTGAGCAAGCACAGTGAGACATTCGGAGAGAATGAGAGTCATGTCATCACAGCACAAAGGCTTGTTCTATTCCCAACTCACTGGGCGACCTTGGGCCTACCCCATTTTGCTCAGAGCATTGGAGTTATGGGCTAGTTTGGCTCCATGCTGCTCCTGGCATTGTTTATTATGTGAGTCCCGGTCACCCCTGTCCTGTAAGTGCCTCACAGAGATACTTTGAGGATAAATAAGTCCATTATCTGCAGAGCACCGAGGGCTCCTTTGAAAAAGGCTTTACATAAATGCACAATTATTCTTGTGCTTATAGTAAGTCAGTTACTGACCTTCTGAGCCGGTCCCTAAGACACTGAGGCCACACAGAAGAAACAGAGGGTGGAGTTCCCCTTATAGCTTCCTCTTCAAAGGCTGGTATAGATCTGTGCACCTGCACACACTGTTGAGCGTGCACATACTCACAGCCACCACCCCTCCCTCAGCAGAGAGCACTTGGTAGTCAAATTAGTTACACAATATCTGACATCTATAACTTGAGGGAGGAGTGTTTAATTCGGCTCAAGTTTTCAGGGTTTTAGTTCAAGTTTGACTGACTTCAAGGCTGAAATGTCATGGCCGCAGAGTGTGGTGGAATACAGATAGTTAGTTCATGGTTTAGGAAGCAGAGCAAGGCAAAAAAGTGCCAAAGAGGAAGCAGTGAGGGCCCAGATATGGTATGCAAGGTCATACCTGCAAGGCTCACCCAGACATGCCCATAAGTGTGCTTTGCTAATCCCTTGGGCAGCTCCCAAGCAAATGATGTTGACACAATTAAGTTTGACTGTCACAGGAAAGATTCAGCTGGAACAGCCCTCAGTTGCTGCTTCCCTAGTTGACCTTTATCTTGGTGTCTAGTGTCATCTGTCTCAAGCTATGAGGAAAGGTTTGAAAGCTATGATTGCATTTCCATGTATTTTAGGTCCATGTGCGTTTCCCAAAGGCATCTCAAAATCTCCAGGCTGTTAACTGAGCTTGCAATTAGTCTGCAGTTATAGTCTCTGAAGGCTTTTTCTCATCT
Source organism: Myocastor coypus (assembly GCA_004027025.1). NCBI lineage: Eukaryota > Metazoa > Chordata > Mammalia > Rodentia > Myocastoridae > Myocastor > Myocastor coypus. The sequence continues at coordinate 11,278 of PVJA010014016.1, forward strand.
CTAATGCTGTTCCACACTGCATAACATGAATATCTGCCTGGTGGCCTCCATAGAAACTTGGGAAACAGCACCCCTGCCTCTCTCCCATCTTTTCCTCCAGTTCTTGGTCATTCTGTGTCTTGTCTGCTTGGTGGCCCTGATGCTATTCTCTGTCACATCTGTGCTCAGATGCTCACCATCTCTCACCTGGACTGTGGCAGTTTGAAGGTTGAGAACAGCTGCTGTAAGCAGTAGAACCCCAATCACACTGTCTCATATGGAGGGCACACCTCTGAGTCAGTGATTTGGACCTCCAGAAAGTCAGGGGAAGCAAGAGGATCAGGACTAGAAAATCTCTAGGAGCCAAGAGATCTCTGGACACAAATCAGTATTGGATCTTAAGGCAAGGTCATTGTTCTAGTGATCTGTTTCCATGTCATGAAATACCCAAATTTAGAGACTTAAAATGGCAGCATTTGATTTGTGTATGAACCTGTAATTCAGGCATGATGTGTCGGGGGGATAACAGCCTATCTCTGTTCTACCTGTTATCAGCTGCAGTGTCTTGCAGGCTGGGCCCAGAATCATGTGTCTTCTAGAGCATGCTCACTGTCAGCTGGATTCTTGGCTGCAGTATGGTCTGGGACACCTGCCTGCCATTGTTCTTCCGTGCAGGACAGGTTTCCCTGTCACTCTGTGGCTAGGTTCCAAGGACAAGCTTCTTGAGGGAGAATAACCTGACTGAAGCCATTTCACTTTTTATGACAGTCTCCAAAGTCTTGAGGAGTCACTTCTTGTTCCAGAGAGGCCCTTTGATGTGGGTTCTGTTTTGGAGGGCAGACAGTCCTCTCCTCCCCAGGAAGGGCATGAGGAATTGAAAACACTGCTGTGGCCATTTTTGGAAAATACAACCTGCCACAGACTGAGCAAATCAAATTGTTCAGTGAAGTTGTCAAAATTCAACCTAGCTTGAGGAAGTGTCAGATTGGCTACATCCATTAAGAGTGGATCTTGGCAACTGTAGAGTGGTGTCCAGGATGATCTCACCCAGTGGGTGGCCAAGGGGACAACTGGCTCCTTCCAAGGCAACACAAGACGAAGAGGTCTCTTGGAGGATATCAGAGTGTTAGGAGGAAGGCAAGTGCAGGGAGATCAGCATCAAATGCTAGACAGGCTACGCATGACAAGTATCTTCTATGGCATGACTGAAATTCAAACTGAAACAAATACTGATATCCATCTGACTCCAGGAAGAATGCCCATCATCAAGAAATCAACCAATGACAAGTGCTGGAAAGGCTGTTGAGAAAAAGGAATTCATTGTCGATGGGAACATAAACTGGTACAATCAATATGGAAATCAGTATGGAGATTCCCTGAAAATTAAAAACAGAAATTTCATTTGGGCCAGCTATTCTACTTCTAGATATCTGCTCTACAAAGTTAAAGACATTATGCCAAGTGTTTTATGCTTGCCCATATTTATAGCAGCATAATTCATAATAGCTAAATCTTGAAAGCAGCCTACATGTCCACCAACAAATAAAAGGATCAAGAAAAGCATGGTATTTATACACAATGGAGTAGTACTCCACCGTAAAGGAAGATAAACTTGAGTCATTTGTGGGAAAATGGGTGTCCCTTGGGACCATAATGTGAAGTTAATCAGATGTATAAGCGTATCACATGATTTCTGTTATGTGAGAGACCCAAAATATAAATAATGAACAAAATAGAAAGTAATGGGTAACAGGGAAATAAATCTTTTGTTTATTTATTTATTTTTTGTGGGACTGGGGTTCAAACTCATGACCTTGCACTTGCCAGTCGGGCACTTGTGCCTCAGAGCTATCTCCCCAGCCCCAGAAATAAATCTTTTGGAAAAGGGAAGGGACCAAGAGATGGAGGGGGAAGGGTTGGAAGCAAGGGAGGGACAGGGAGTAGAAAAGTAATGCAAATGTTTTGCGCAGGTGTATGTGCTACCCACGAGGAGCATAATCGCAATCCGCTGCCAAAGGGTATGACTAATAAAGAATAAAAATTGGCAAAAATAAAACAAAGAAAATTTCAGGGAGGAGCAACTCCAGGTCACTGGGAAGGAAATCAGTTTTTCTCATCCAATTGCACTGTTTCTGTGGCTTGGGACAGAATGTGACAGAGGTGAAAATGTTGAAGTCAGGTGGGGCTGGTGGAGGGCAGTGAAGGAGCTTTGTTTCTTTTCTACCAGACCCAGTGGGAGTCTAAGTAATAGGGATCTGGGAGGGGACCCCAGGGGTTAAGATTAGCAGGGCTCTAGCTTTCTGCTGGGTCTGATTTCCTAGCAGTATCCAGGAGCACCGGACAGAGACATTATCTTCTTGGGGACAGCCACATAGGCCAGTGCTCAGCCACGTGGCCACCTGCACCAGGCTCTGCGGAGGTGGCAGCAGGCATAGTGCAAGGCGCGAGAGTGAGTCCAAGCCTCTTGAGTGGAGAGGACAGCTGGGGTGAGATGTGGGGCGTCCCCTAGAGACACAGAGGCTGGAGTGCTCCTGGGCCCAGAGCAAGCTGCGGTAACGTATGGCTTAATTTCCTCTCAAATTAGACACTTGATAAAAAAGTTATTATATCTGTCAAATTGCCAGAGCATTTTATGGGCGTGATAAACTAAGAACCACTGCTTTACAAACCTTGATGGGATGTTTCAGTACCTGAAAAACAATTTTATGGCCGCCCAGGCTACTAACAAATTGCAAATACTGATTAAGCCATAAAGTTACAACAACATTAAAATATAATGAGAGGTTATTGCACGCAGGAAGGCTCGTAAGCAACAGCTCCAGCTGCACTCAGTCGACGGGTCAAGCTTCTGCTACCTCTGGTAGGGGAGGCGCTTCGGGACCCAGAGTCCCTTCAGAGCAAGGCCTGGACTCTCAGAGGGGACTGGCTATGTTTCCTTAAAGCAAAGCAGAACCCAGAGAAAAGCCACCTCCGCAGAGCTTAGAGGCATCAGACATTGGGCATGAAATTTGCTTCCTTAGCGTCATGAAGCTGGGCATGGAGGAGGAACCAGTGTCCCACATGCCAGGGATTGTGTGAAACACTTTCTGACCCTTTGTTCTCACTGTGGCAGAAGACTGTCCTCACCACGCTCAGCATTTCCTGGCTCCAAGGACTGGGCTGATCCAAATGGCCATTGTGCAAGCCTCAGGAGAACCTGCCCTGTGATGGCACACAAGAAATGGCACTTGTTTATGTCGCAAATGAGCTGTAGGCCAGTGAAGGAGATGGGACATATGCATGAGATAAAAATATAGTGCTGCAGTATGGTGAGCTGGCCAAGCTGCTCCACAGAGCCTCCTGCTGAAGTGAGGAAAGTTGGTGCCTCACGCTCGCTCTTCTCTTTGCTTCACTGCACTTCAATCAAGCTGAGTTTCTTGAACTACCCAGTCTGTCACCCAAGAAAAGCACAATTCTTATCTGGATCACTGGACCACACCTTGAGCTAAAAGAGAATGTCAGTCGAGGTCCAGGCCTCCCAAGCCCCATCTGGTTCTGCTTGCCTGGAGTTTAAGGTGCTGAAACAAGGGCTCTTCTGTCCTCAAGTGCCATGCACTGCCAGGTGCCTGAGCTGCCTATCCCATCAGGGTTGAGGTCGATCAGGGCTTTAGGCTTCATCTTAGAGCTTTAAATTCTCAGGTGGCTGCTTCTCAGAAGTGGTAGACGGACTCACCATTGAGGGCTCCCTTTACCAAGATGGGGTCACTAGACAACACTGAGATACCCCACAAGAAGACAAGGATGTGGACATGAGCCCCTGTCATCACGTCACCAATGATGGGGGAGGTGGAGCTAAGTGCTTTCAGAGAATTTGACCAGTCATTCATCAGCACCTGCTGCCTGCAAGTCAGAAGGGGGAGGTAACTGAAGTCATAGCGGCAGAGCCAAGAAGCCAGACTGGGGCTCACCAGCTGAGTAGCTGGGGCAGGTTGCTGGCCTGTTTATGTGGTTCTGCAGCACTGGGACTTCACACTCTATTCCTAGCTTTTTTTATTTTTTTCTCATTTTAAATTTTGAGATGGGCCTTTCCCAAGTTCCTAAATTGTCCAGGTGAGTCTTGAACTTGTAGTCGTATTGCTTTCGCCTCTTAAAGTGTGGGGATTACAAATGTATACTCTCATGGCAGTTTGGGCTGAGATAGCTCACTAGACTAAATGCCTGCTTTGTCAAGCTCAGGCACAGGGTTTTGATTCCTGGCACCACATGCTGTACTGGTTCTATTCCCAGGTGCATTGAGCTGGCCATTGAGTCCCAGCATGGTTGCTCATGCGTGTAGTCCTAGCACTGGGGAGGCTGAGTGAGGAGGATCAGTATAAGTCCAAGCTGCATACCAAATAAATAAATAAATAAATAAATAAATAAATATATATTATATGTATATGAATATTACAGAAGATGATTCATGCAAAATGCAGAGGTTCTAATACATAGTAGATACTTAATGAATAAGAATGGTAACATTAATTGAAAGTTTATAACATGCTGAAGCCTATAATTAGGTCCTAATCAGCGCTGGGATTATAGGTGTACACCACCATGTCTAGTTTTGGCAGTCTGTGCAGTGCGTCTGGGGTTCTGGGGATCGAACCCGGGTCCTTGAGCTTGCCAAGCAGGTGCTTAGGCCACTGAACTATCTCCCTGTAATATTCATAATAAAAACCAAAATGTTATTAGCTCCATTTTACGCATGCAGAAACTGAATGAGTTTCGGGGAGGAAAAATATCATTTGGCAATAGGTAGCTAGTGGTAGAGCTGAAATTCAGAGCTGGTTGGGCTGATTTCAACTTGCGCACTCATGTCATCATTAAAAACTTTAAGTCCTTAGTTTTACAGAGCTGTGCTCTGTGTGGATAGCTGGGTCGCAGGAAGAAACCTTTTCTCATCCTTCTCAAGCACTCTGCACAGTGCGGCACAGGTCCGTGGGACTCCTGCCGAGGAGCTGCTGTCCTCTAGTTCCAGGAGGAGCTCTGGTTCTTTGGTTGCCTTCAGTGTGGCATGATCCAAGCCATCTGGTGTGCCACCTTGTGACAGACTGTCCAGCTTGCTTCGGCACAGGCCCTCAAGCATGGGTAACGGGCAGGCTGGAAGCATGTTCATGACTTGGGCAGCTGATAGCTGTAGAGGAAAATGACAAGCTTGGGGGACAAAATCACTTAGAAAATAATCTATGTATTTTGCTCTGTTAGGGTGTGTTGGAGTAAGTGTACAACAAAGGGAGCTGATATCTTTGGAAGCTCCTTATTCATTCATTTCTAATTTATTCTTCTAAATTTAACAGTTCTTAAACACCAGTGAAATAACATCACTCTTCCAGGCACTGGGGATTGGTAATTGAGTAAGAGATTAAGTGTGCTCTTCAGTCCACTGGAGTACTAGACAATCACAATGACAACCTCTGTACAGTGTGTAAAATACTATAACCAAGGTAGGTAGGGAACAGGGATGGGATAAAGATGAGAGAGGCACAAAGTCAACTTGGGAAGGCTCTGAGGCTAAAGTGGGGGACCTGGCCGGCCCAGAGAGAATTAGGATCATCAGATTCCTTCCTCTTCTAGGAAAGCTGTCTAGTTCATCTAAGCCATAAAAATACAAAATATGATAGCTGACGCTTGCCGAGCATTTCCCTAATGGGTACAAGGCAGTATCTTATAAATCCTACTTGAAAAATTAAGAAATCATGGCACAGAAAACTGATTACAGTGTCTCCAGTGTTACCTGTCTTACCTTGGATTCTCAGCCCAGGAGGACGTGCTTCTACTGAGTATGGACATTTCTTGGGTTGAGCTGCTGTTTTGGCATGTTTTCTGCATCTTGCTGTGTGCTGGACCCTGGATAATGCTTTATCAAGGAAGCAAATGAAAGATCACTTTGAGTCCTGACACACTGTGCTTCTCACTATATTACTTGCTCCTTCCCCTACACCTGCAGACTAGAAGTAGCATCCACCAGGGAGCAGCTGTCTGTGGTATTTCTTTCCTTACTTACGCACTAAGCAGACATGAGGTTTTGTGCCCACGGCGTGTATGGAGCACACACAGCCAGGAGCCTGCTCAGTACCAGAAGTGTCACCAGACAAGAAAGTGTCCTTGGGAAGCTGGAGGAGGGGGCCTGAGGACTTTGGGTAGTGGCTGGCCTAGGTGGGAGCAATCTCCAGCCATTTCTGCTCATCAGACAGGACCCATCGTGGCCCAGCTGGAATTAGACGCAAAGTAGCCTTCTCCATGCCAACACGAGTGGAAATAAGCCATGTCAGCAAGACAAAACCTCTCCTGGAGGCTGTGCTGCAGTACCTATTAGAAGTGGAGTCAAGAGGCTGCAGGTGGTGGTGGTGAACCTGTGGTTAAGAAAAGGGGAATATTAGCGCCGACACACTGGGCCATAATGGAAAATGTCACTTTTTTCAATTCCTTTGAAATAGTCACCTGTGATGTATTTTCTAATATTGCTGCCCCTTTCTTAGCTGGGTCATTTCTCTCTCTGGGCACCTTGAGAGAGGAGAGTAATGGGAATTCCTGACAAGAGGCCAGGATGGAACATTAGTTTCTGGGTCTGCCTCATGCTAGAGGGCAGACTGGATTTTTCTTTTCTTTTCTTTTTTCTTTTTTTTTTTTGTTGAGGCACAGTGGTGGTCAAGCTCATCTCAAGAAGTGTCCCCACCCTGTTTCCCACAGAAAATATATATAAACATCCCTGCTGCCTGACCTCTGTGGAGAGAACTGGGCAGACTTCTGGTCTACCCCAGAGGAGCTTGGTGGTTGGGTTACTGTTAAATGCACCCTTGCAAGTTGAGTGCAAGAAGTGGCTTTTGATCACTTTCAGAGACACTACACATCATGTTTTGGTCCCTTTTCCCTAGTGCAAGTAGACCTTAGGAGACAAAGAGAATGTGAGTTGAAGCGTTGAAAAACCAGTGTAAGAACAGGGCCTATGTGTGGCCACTCAGCCTTACACACTCCCTCAGCAGAACAAAGCTGATAAATGCCCCTGTCCTGTGTCTGGCTTTGCCTTGACTTCTCCATCTTTGCACCAAGTTGTCTGTACTTACGTGATTTGGGCCTGGTATGCTTCTGGCATCCTGATTGCTTGGGGCCGCACTGCACAGTTCAGTTCCCAGGGTCTTGAGTCCATTGTTTTGTGTTCCTCTGCCCCAGAGGGGCCCATTTACTTCCCTTGTCCAAAGTATTTTGCAGATTTACCCAGAAGTAAAAAACTGAAGTAACTCTGAGTGAAGAAGTTGGGTGGGAGTGGAGTGTAGAGAGTGCTGGGATTCCTTTTGTGTGTGTGTGTGTTTTGTACTGGGGATCAAACTCAGGAACTTGTGCTTTCCAGGCAGGTGCTTATGACACTGAACTAGCTCCCTGGCCCTGGGATTCCTTTCTTATATCAGTGTGTCTGCTGGCTGCTGGGAGTCAAAGTTGGTGTCCTCCTTTACACTTGATGAGACAAGGCCCTCAGTGACTGGCCCAAGAAGTCATAGGTAAACCAAGGGCAGTGGAGAGAGTTGCCAGTGTAACATTCTCATTCCAGAGCTCTGTCCATTAAATCAACCCACCTTGTGCAGAAAGGATGCTGTCAGCCTGGATTCTGAGAATGTGGCTATGTTCCTCAGTCAGTCTGTCCCTTTAGAAAATGATCAAATATCAGTATTACTTATTTGTTCTGATAACAGCTACTAAAGTATTTCTCCAAAGGGACACAGACTAAGTCCTTACTAACCTTGTTGAAAGTACCTTCACATATCAACCCTTTAATTCTTGGAAGGGACAAAAATGCTTCTGTTTGGCACTGTAAGATGCTAATGTTGACAGTGTGGGCTCTTGTTGCTTTGTCTGTCTTGGGTAGAACAGAGTCTGGGCCACTGTGGGAACAGTGCTTCTATAGGACAGGAGCCTAACAGACTTTTTCTGAACAGTCTTGTCTTTAATGCAAAAACTAGAGAACAAAAAGCTTAGGTGGCCTTTCAGACTGGACAAAGAAAAGTGCAGAGCCCTATATGAGTGCACCTGAGGACTCTGGAGCCATACTGTCCTGTAGTGCAGAGGGCCTACAGGGGGTGCTCAGGACGCCAAGATTTGGGGGCCCTGCTCCATGGCTGACAGTCCACAAGGCCTCTCCTGTTCTTGTGTTCTGTTCTATGGGATGGCATTCCACCCTGGCTGCCCATGGGAGACCCTGGCCACCTCTATTCTTGTTGCTTGATCCACATTCCATTTTCCTACCTGCAACATGGTCTTCCTAAACATGTAAACTCTATCACATCATTTTCACTCCTAAAACTCTCACTGTTAGTGAGCTTTTTGTTGCTGTGACCAAATATCTGAGAAATATAATTTAAAAGAAGAGGGTTTATTCTACTTTAGGAGCTTTAGTCCACAATGAGCTGGCTGAGTGCTGTAGGCTCGTGGTGAAGGAGAAATGTCATGGTGGAGGGGCATGGCAGAAAAGAGCTACTCACACAGGGAGGGCGCTGGGAAGCAGAGAGAATGGAAAGAGCCAGAGATGAAGGGGCTGAGGAACAAATACAGTCCCCAAGACCATGCCCCTAGGATGCCTCCCACTGGGTCCTGCCTCCTGTTTCCATGCCTTGTTAATGCCTTCACATTATAATTTCAACAGGAGTTAATCCATATGATCAAGTTAATGTCCACATGATCCAATCACTTCCTGAAAAGGCCACTGACTGGCATCCAGTCCTTTGAGGATCATTTCAAATCCAAACCATAACACCCTTGCATCTACATAATGGAGACAGAATTTCTTTCTATGGGTATAAATAAGGATATAGGAAAGGTAATTATAAAGTATAATTTACTTGGTATGTATAGAACTATGGTCCTACAAAACTGAGATACTCATTTGTCCTCAAATTATTAAAACATGTATGTAACTGGAACTTTTATAGTGGTATCATCCCAAGGTAGAAAGATTTTTGGGTTCTGTTCATTCGCTACAGCTTATTTATTTTGAAATTTACAATAGACTTATACTTGCAACCTTTAGAAAGTTAGAATTATAAAGGCCCCTATAACTCTGTGTGTCAGAGAGCAATTAGAAAAAAATGATCATTTAAAATCATTAAAATTCTGACATGACACTTATCAAAATTTCTGGAATATGATAACGCTTTTTTTTTTTTTGTCTTTTTGAGACAGGGTCTCGCTATGCAGTTGAGGCTGGCCTTGAGCTCACTTTTGTAGCCCAGGCTGGTCTCGAACTCGCACCAATCCTCCTGCCTCAGCCTCCCGAGTGCTGGGATTACAGGCGTGAGCCACCATGCCCGGCCGATAATGCTTTTTATTTATTTATTTTTTATTTATTTATTTATTTTTTTGTCTTTTTGAGACAGGGTCTTTTTATGCAGTTCAGGCTGACCTTGAGCTCACTTTTGTAGCCCAAGTTGGTCTTGAACTTGCACCAATCCGCCTGCCTCAGCCTCCCGAGTGCTGGGATTACAGCGATAACGCTTTTTAAAAAAGTGACATAGCCTTAAAAATCTTGATTGGGGCTGGTGAGATAGCTCAGCAGACTAAAGCACCTGCTTAGGCAAGCTTAGGAAAGTGCAGGGACCACCATTTGATTCCTGTCATCACATGCCATGCCAGCCCCGCTGCCATGGTGGGCTGAGCCAGCCAGAGTCCAGGTATGGTAGTGCACATCTGTAATCCTAGTGCCAGGGAGGCTGAAAGCATGAGAATCACCGTGAGTCCAAGCTGGGTAGTGAGACCTTGCAACAAACAAATACATAAAAAAATTATCAATAACAAGAAATAAAAAGTAAATAACATGATAACTAATCAAATTTAAAAAATGAAAGAAATAAAAATATAGGGTAAGATTTAGCCAAAACAGACTGGGAAGGGTGGAGCATGCCAGTAATCTCAGCTCTTGGAGGCTGAAAATTGGTGGATTACAATAAGTCTGATCTAGTAGTGAGACCCTGAACACCTTGTAGATCCTTCCCTAAAATAGGAAGAAAAAAAAAAATAAAAAAGAAAGAATAAGCCAAAATAAAATTAGAAAAAAATGAATTAGAAAGAATTCTTTAAAAGAGAAAATTATTTAAAAGCACACAAATGAAGTAACTATGAGGACATATAAATCTTTGGTAAGGATAACAAAAATGAACAAGATGGTAGATGACCAAAGAAAATTATCAAACATGAAAAAATACGTACTTTCCCGTCTTATGGCTTCATAAAAGTTTTGCTAAAAACTTAACTCCCTTAATGCAACATAAATTTACTCTCCTTCAATAGTGGAAGCCAGAAGTCTGCTGTCAGTTGTCCTGGGCCAAGGGAAGGGCATTGGCTGGACTGAGCGTGACATGCAGTCCCTTGCCCCTGCTGGTTGCTGGAGGCCTCTGCGGCCTCGGCTGGCGGCCCCTTCTTGCACAATCCAATAACATAATGAAAGAAAAGTAAATATGAGGTCAATATTGGAAAAAGCCCAAACAATTCATTATTGATTTTGCACACATAGAAATTCTAAGTTAATGAAAAGGAAATCTACTAGATAAGATTTTAATAAACTGCCTGATATAAGACAAAAAACAATAGTTTTACAGATTAACAGGTATCAACTGGTGGCTGAAAATGGGAAGAAACCCCATGTGTGGACGTGACTAAATGCTTGAAATGACCAGTGGGAGATCTAAGAAATTAAGAAACGCTATTGAAAGTGAACAAGTTACTGAAAAATTTCAGAAGTGTACCATGTTCTCACAGCAAATTATCATTCTTGTAAATATGTCATTTTTATGAGTACAGAATGATTATATTCATCATGGAGGGTGGCATTAGTACATTATGTAATATTAATTAATTTTATTCTTCTTTCCCTCCTCTCCTTCCACTCTCTCCATTTCTAGACCCATTTTCCTTCTTTTTTGTGAAAGATATATATTCCTGTTCCCTATTATTTATCTTTTATCTATGCAGCCCATTTCAAAGTTATATTAATTAAATGATATTTTACTGGCATAAGAACTGACAAATTAACTAATTTATCATAGTTGACTATAAAAAATTTGGATTTAAATTATATTATAAAATATAGGTAAACATGTTTTAACTTTAGGCAAAGAACAGATTTTTCTAAAGATCTTTGAAGACTTACATCAAGGCTGGAAATCTATTTTTAGAATGGGCAGATTGCCTTACATAATAATTTTACATTTTTCCACGTCAAAATAGACCATGAAAAGAGTTAACAAACAACAAAATGAGAAAACATATATTATGTCTGATAGGCAAAAATTCAAATAACATAATATATAAACAACTTATATACATCAATAAGGATGAGGTAAGTAATAAATTGATGCTAATATAGCTCACAGGAAAAGAAGCACATTTACAGAAAGCTTAAGAAAAAAATCTTCCATGAGCAAAAAGAAATTCACATTCAATCTGTGAGATCCAGCTTATCACTTCTTCAAAACAGTGGTAATATACATTTTAAGAGTGTGTGAACATATATTTTAGTTCAGAAAATACTACAAGAGTGCGATCAAAGTGGTACAATATAAATTGAGAAGGGTAACGTACTCATTTGTATCAAATTTTAAATAAACATTTCTTATTATCTAGAAAATATACTTATGATCTATATATGATATTAGTTGATAATATAATTTATAATAGCAAAGAATTTTAATTGTCCTGGTGGGTTTCCCAGAGAGTGTTCAGTTTAATACTTCATGACTCATTCATCATGACCGCTTAGGATAGGGATTACCAGGCTCTTGCCTGCCATTTTAAGGAGGAGGAAGGTATGAATACAAATACAGAGTTATATATTTCAGTGTATAAAAGCATAGATTAATGAACCTTGAAGTAATAATACTCTATTTCTCCACCTTGATATATCTGTCTTCAAACATAGATGAAACTGTTTCATTTGACTACAAGTTATCAATGATAACCATATTTAATTATTATGTGTAGCAGCAGTGTTTTGTTGTCGGTCAGTAATATTTAGATGAGTGATATGAGAGACAGATCTCATCATTATTGTTATTTTGTTATAGTGTTAGTACTAGTAGTATCTTTTTTTTTTTTTTTTTTTTTTTTTTTTTTTTTTTTTTTTTTTTTTTTTTTTTTTGAGACTAGGTCTCTCTATAATATATAGTCCATATAGTTCAGGTTGGCCTTGGACTCTCGATGATTCTCTTATGTCAAGAGTGGTGATTCCAGGCTTTTTCTGTTCTACTAGAAGAATTGGCTGGGACAATTTAGGAGCAATTAAACAAAACTTTTAGCAGGATGGGCTTCTGCTAAAGCAAGAGGACCACAGAACAGCAAGAATGCAGTGGTGGCAGAGTCAAGGGTCATCTACCTCTTATATCCTCTCGGTTCTGGTCAGCTGCCCCTGAGTCCTGGCCATGATTGATAGGCCGCATTTGTTCTGGATCGGGTTACACAGTTACATCCTGTTCCCAGGCTCTGCTCTTGATCTTCATGATTTACAGATGATATCCTGCCTTCTAGCCAGCCTGTGGACCTGATCTCCTACCTCCCTCCTGCCTCTGCTTACCCAGTATTGGGGTGACAGGCATGCATCCAAAGAGAACACCAGTGCTTAATTACTATGTGATAATTACATAAAATTTATTTCTAAAACTTTAAGTGAATCTATGATACATTATTAATTGAAATTTTGATATAATTTGCATTTTATTTTCATCTGTCCTAAAACAGAAAATTCTCTGGAATAATGTGGTAATTTAAATTTGGAGAAATTTGGGGGGGGGCTGAAGCAATAGCAACTGGAATTGTCAATATCAACCTTAAAGTAATACATAGATTCAGAGATTAACATGACTTTTATGTATGCTATTCAAACATTAAAGTGGGTCAACCATGGCAAACTATTCTTAGTTCAGAAAATCCTACAAAGCATATCACTTTCACCACAAAAATTTCTATCCTTGTGTCTTCATGTTCACTGACTTTTAAAGCAGTGTCTCAAGCCACATAGGAATGTAAACAATTGGTAAACTTTATTGATTTATACTTACACACACACACACACACACACACACACACACACAGTGAAGTGTGGCCAGGTACTGAATAATGGTGTTTCAGTGGAAAATGGAAAGTGAGTTTTCTGTCACTATGACAAAATATTTGAGAAAATCAACTTCCAAGGGACGAAGGTTTATTTTGGCTCAGGATTTCAGAGGTTTCAACTCATGGCTGCTTGGCCCTCTTGTTTCAGGCCTGTGGTGAGGCAGCCTATATGGCAGGGTAGCACATCATGGAGGCAAGGAGTTCCATTCATGGTGACCAGGAAGCTGTGTGTGTGTGTGTGTGTGTGTGTGTGTGTGTGAGAGAGAGAGAGAGAGAGAGAGAGAGAGACAGAGACAGAGACAGGCAGACAAGAGAGAGAGAAACAGAGACAGAGATAGACAGAGAGACAGAGACAGACAGACAAGAGAGAGAGAAACAGAGACAGAGACAGACAGACAAGAGAGAGAGAAACAGAGACAGAGACAGACAGAGAGACAGAGACAGACAAGCAGGCAGGCAGAGACAGAAATAGACAGACAGTTCTCCTTCAAGGGCACACTTCCAGTGATCTAACTTCGTTCTACTCAGTGCTGTCTGCTGAAGGTTCTATCAACTCCTAGTCATATCAGAAGCTCTACAACCTCCCAACCAAGCCTTTATTGCATGGAGTTTGGGGACACTTAAATTCCAAACCGTAATAGATGGCATTTATGATAATAGTCTCATAATGTTACAAAGAAGTTAAAGATTCCTATCTCCTAGTTATGCCACAGTCCTCATAACATCATAGTGCAACACAATACTCATGCACTGTTGGTGATACAGGTATAAACACAGTGACTGCACTGCTTGTCACATAAAAGCATACCACATGCAACCATGCATGATACAAAATACTTGATAATGATCCTGAGTGGACATTTATTGGCTTACATATGGACAACACTATATTTCAGTCATTTTTAGCTATAGCCCTGTGTATAAAACAAGGTGCCCTATAAAATCACATGCCACATGAATGTTGGCAGCCTCTTATTATCTTGTGTTCATCAGATTTCTTCACTGCATCATTTTTTCTTGTGCTTGATTTAATTTCATGTTTAAGTTCACTGCGATCTCTTGACAAAATTGCCTAAAGAAGTACTTCTCACAAAATATTCCATCATTAATTGACATATGACTGTAATGTGAATTGTTTAATAATGCAAAATATACCTCGCCCACTATGGGAAGCTCTTGTAATTAGCGTGGCACTTCTTCAACACCTGGGTTACAATGTGAATGGTAACATGAAGACGGCTACTTGTCTCCACTATAAAGAGTCCTTGATGGTGCAAGACAATAGCATTCAGACTACTGACAGAAACACTGCACTGGTACCTACTTCCTCCTGCCTCAATCCCTTTGCTCCTGCGGCCACCTCTATTACCCAGAGTGGTGGTATCTTGTGACAACAGCAGTCATACAACCTGTACACTTCCTGACATTGGATGACAACTTTGTAGCACATAGAGGATAAGAGATAAAGAGAAATCTTCCTGGGGCCTGAGTCAGGCTGGTCATCAGCATGAATGCCCAGGGTGATGGGTCAATCTCTGACAGTGTCAAGGAGTGGCTCTTGAGCCATATGCTGTTTAATAAGCTTAAATTTCATGTGTATTTGTGACATATGGAGCCTTTAAGCCAGGCAAGCTGTGTCCAGTGGCTGGGGCAGGGTTGAAAGCCAACTGAGAGGACACTATGGGTATAAAGCCCCAGGCAGGGATTCTGTTAGTAAGTGGGGTTCAGCTGGTAATTGGGGTTCAGCAATCAGCCAGACCCAGGGAAAGGTGAGGAGTACTGGCCAAAAATATATGAAGTAGCACCCAGGAAAGAGATGTGGTCACAGGGATGAGGTGGCAGGTGAAAGCTTGGGTAAAGGGTGCACTGCAGCCTGATGAACATATGGCAGAAGAGCTTCCAGACCCTTCCTGCTGAAGATGAAGCTTCTGGAACCTTCTCATCTAGAATAAAGCTCAGCCTGTAGTTCTCATGGAAGAGTCAGCAAGAGGCTTGTCATTTTCCTTGTTTGCTTGCTTTGGGTGTTTCCTACCAGCCATGAAGTGTTCCTCCTCTGCAATGCCCCTCTGCCTCTTGCCAGCTTACCTTGGAGTCAACTGATTATGGACTGAAACCTCTGCAAACTGTAAGCTAAATAAGCCTTCTCCCTTTTGATTTAGTGTCAGGTGCTTTTGACTCAGCAAGGAGAGAAAAGTAATTAAGGCAACTTTATTCCTTAGTAAGCCAAATGTTCCCAGAAAATAGGCTTCTACCATTATATTCCCAGTGCATGACACATAGTAAGTCTTTCACATGTGTTCTTTACAGCACACTTCAGTGGTAGAGGCAAGAAGTGGTTGTGAGTGGTGGAGGTAAAAAGATCACTTTTGCATTTTTGAAGGGCATGGGGCTCAGAAGAAACGTCTAGAAATTCAAAATCAGGAGAACCCTGAGCCTCCCAGATTCTAACTTCTTGCAGGTGAAGTCAGGGTACAGTGTACTCAATGTAGTGAGAGGGGGAGAGAGTGATGGAGCAGCTTCCAGTAGGGAGGGATCCATCGAGCAAGATTCTCACTGGCAAACAGGCTAGGATTTCTCCAGCGCCCTCACTTTGGGGGACCCAAGAGATCCTCCAGACCCTTCCTCTGATGCAGTCTTATCGACTCCAAGCAACCTTCCAAGTTGGTTCTGTGTGGGTGTTATTAAACCCACTTTATGGAAAGGACAGCTAAAGTGGATGAAAAGTAGCAACTCACTTACATCTGTCCTTAGACAGGGCCTCACATCTCTGGCCTCCTGGGGAGGTCAATTCAACATGAAGAGCGCACTGCTGACTACCTCTTTTTCTGACCTGCGGCATCTCAGTGGGTCTCCTTGGCTGTGCAGAGCCTTCAAGAACATGAACAAAGCAGGAGCTCATGTCTTGACAAAGACCTGCAGCGGGCCACCCCTTGCTGATTTCCCAACGACAAGGTGCATCCTTCACCTCTCATCTACCAAGCATTTGGCTTTGAGCACAGCGGAGCTTGCAGAGGGCTTGGAGATCCCTGAGGGTGGCAGGTGCTGGATATTAACAGAACATCGACTTTTGTCAAGCAGAACATTTGCTTGCACTGCTGATGTGCAGAGCTCCCCAAAGTTTTGAAAATATGCAAACCTGACTCACCGGCATCTTTACACCTGGCCGAACCTCTTAATGGCATCTCTTCCCCAGCAGCAGGCTGCTGCACACAGCACAGGCATTGCACTCTTCCCTGTTCCCTATACTTCTTTTCCTGTCAGTTTTGTCCTCCCAGGCTTTTGGCACTGACTCATTTTTCAGGAGTTGTCATGCACTGCTCCGCCTAGCTGCTACATCTAAGCATGGCCGAACTAATGATGCAGCAATTAGGAGTGATTAGAGTTATTGATAATAAAAAGACTGCATAAACTTGATTAAGTGCATTCATTAATGAACATGTCGTGGGTGCTGGTGTGGGGGTGTGGTGAAATGAAAAACAGGAAAAGGAAGAAAAAGAAACTCACTTGATAATTGTCCCTGAGTGGCTCAGAGGATGACTAGGAGGCCTGAGATATTTGGCAGGAAGATCAGGAATTCACATGGGCTTGGACTCTGAGGAAATTGTGGCAAATTACTAGCCAGAGCACATCATGTATTTTAAAGTGAGAGAGGGACACAGGCTAGGAAATGGGGTAATGGAAAAGCCCCAAGAATCGCCTGCAATGCCCTGAGCTGGATGTGCTTTGATTCTGCCTTTCCTAGGAGTGAGTGCTGAGGCTGTTATGGACGAACACAGGCAAAGTTTTGCTCATGTCCCTTGGCAGCTCTGCCCATTGGGCAGGAGGGCTGCTCATTCATGCACCTTTATCTTCTCTTGTGTGCTGAGAACAATAGCAGCACAGGAACAGCAGCTGATTGCCTGGCTTGTTCTTTCAGCAGGAGTGCTGGGGGACCCAGGTTAGGGGCCTTGTCCCCAGCGAATGCCACACCTAGAAACTCAGAAGACCTTCTAGCACATTTCCCTCAAAGGTTTAGAAAATCCCATTAACTCTGACTTCAACTCAGATTAATGATAATTCGAAGTGGAACGCTTAGAAATTTTACCTTCATGTAGTGCATGTGAATTGCAGGTGGAACAAATAAACTTGAGTTTAAGAACATTAAAAAGGGACATTGAAAAATAGGAGGATCTAGAGTAGTGGTGGTGAACTTACAGCACATGTGCTGCAGTGGCTGCTGGTGACACTGAAAGCTCTAACAGTTTTGCCATCCGTGAACTAGGTATTGCCAGCAGCAGAGTATATCCTCAGTGTGTGAGAGGCCCTGGGTTTGACCACAACACTAATAATTCCTTTTTAATAAAAAGGAACTAACATCAATGCTTTCTTAGAGGAATCCATAACACATTTCCAAAGCACTCACTGAGCTAAGGGTGGTGCATGACTTATAACATACACATGCCTCCTGTGCCCCAGGAGGCTCCTGAGATAATATCCCAGTCAGGCCAGTTGTTAACTGTGCTCTGCTGCTGGCCCCTTCCAAATAAGTAGCCCAAGATTCTTTCCAGTCAGTCAATTATTTTTAAACAATGAATTGATAGCATCCCTTCATTTTGGCTTTAGATAGCTGGAGTTATAGAGATGGCTGTGCTAACTTCGGCACACCCCAGTTTTGCCTTGCCAGAGGAAGTACCCTGCCTCCACCTGCACTCTATGCCATGCTGCCTGTCCCTGTGTGTCTTGTGACCTTCCTGTGTGGAATTCTAGTAGGTAGAGGTATACGGTACACTGCTCACTCATTTTGACAGCTGCTTCTCAGCTGAAATGAAATGTTGAAGATGTGTAAATAGATTTTCATGCCCATCATGTACCTGATTCGGGAGATTCAATAGGCCCTTTAGGTTTATGAACACCATTGATTTTGCCCTCCAACCAGTTCTGCTGGTTTCTGAGTTAATCCGAAGGCTTGGCATTAGTCAACAGCATTTATCAGGAGATCCCTTGGTATGGCTTCTTTACCTTGGGGTTAGAGTAATTGACAGTCATGAAAAGAATCCCTGGACTTTAGGATTTGGTGATGATTAAACGCTATCTGCTGATGAATTCCTTTAGGAGCATCCCTGTCATGAGGTCCTCATTCGCCAGCTTTCAGGGAAGTCTGTTTTATTTCAGGAAAACTTGGACAGTCAGGGAGGTTTGTGTTAGCCTGAGACAAAATCACCAGGACCTAAAAGTTATGTTGTGACACTATTTTGTAAGAGAGATCAAGTCCTAGAACAGTATTTATGACACTCAAATAGCCATACATTCTGGGCTGGATGCCACAGGGAACCCTGTGTGATGCTGGGAGATTCAATAGTAGCAAAGTGAATCTCTGTGACCTAGTGGTCCTAGTTGGTTCTACTGGTCACTACAAGTTGCCTCAGAGACAACTGGCCTTACTTTAGAGGAGCTCAAGGTCTGGCTGGAGAAATAAGACACAGCCTCATGAAGGGCATTGTGATATTTATCCACTTAATATCTGTGAGTCAGTGAACTGGAGAAGAATCCTATGCCCATCAGAAGCCTCTAATCATACACATGTTGGCCAGATTCTAAGACTACATCTTATATTTTCTCCCACTGCTGAGACAAAATACTCAGAATTAAAGGGAGAAAGATTTATCTAGCTCACAGGTTGCAAAGGTTTCAGTCCATAATTGGATGGTTCCAAGGCAGGGTGGCATGGCAGCCAGGCATTGCAGAGGAGAAACAGTTCATGGCAGGCAGAAGGTAGCAAAGCAAATGAGGGACCTGGAGGTCTGTTTTTGTTTCTTTTATTTTATCTATTTCTGTCCCTTGTACTGTATAGCAATTAGGGTGATTCCAAGATAATCAGTGGATTGATTCATCCACCCTTAATCTGAGTATTGCACCATAAGTCAATCATATACTTTATATCCAGCCACT
>PVJA010014016.1:30397-48398 GCA_004027025.1 Myocastor coypus
GGGAGGAGGAGGAGGAGGAGGAGGAGGAAAGTTTTCTTCTCTTTGAACTAGGAAGAAGTAGTTGAATACATAGTCCAATGTTTCATAATTGCAGTGGATTACCAGTGAAACTGGCAATGTTGAAGGCTGTTGATTTAAGCCTCTTACAGCTCACTATACTAATCTAGCTCTGCATTTTATGCCTCATAATTAAGCTTTTTTGCTGGATGATCAAGGGCAAGTTAAAGCGAGTCCTGTTTAACAAAACTTTCATAATTTGTATTTTCCAAGGTCAGATCTCCTCGGGATTAACTTTGGAACCACATACAGTGGTTTGTAGAACTGTTGTCAGTGCCAGCCATCTGGATGAATCACGGCCATTGCTTGATCCATTTGCACTCTGTGAAAGCCTGAGAGGATGTTTTCTCCATCTCTTGGTGCTTCCAGTGGTAGGAGCTTCCACAACTTCTCTCTTGAGCCAACTTTGCCCTCTTCTTGCAGTTTTGTTCAGATGATCCATGTTCCTGGCTTCTCTAAATTTCTGGGCTGGGTTTCCACTTAAATTTGGCTTCAAACTTACACCTTCATGCATTGTTTCCTTAGGGGACAACACGCAGCCTGGATTTCCAGGCCATCTGAAGTCTAGGTGGAAGCCTTTCTGACCCAGCAACTCTTGAATTCTGCATGTACCTAAAATCATCACCACATGCATGACACCTGAGTCTGCTGCCAGCTGGAGCAGTAGCCAGGCTTCCTTCTCTCTTTGCTACAGGGGTGGAGTGCCTGGATTTCTGTACACACTGAACACAATCCCAAGGAACAAATTCTGTAGGCAGGCCACTGCCATTTTGGTACATGGTGCTTTGGGGTTTGGGGTCTCTTCATAAAGAATATCTTTCACTCTTGCAAAGCTTGAAGTTCCACTGGTTCTTGTGATGTGTTCACATTGTCTTTTCTGTTGTCTTATTCTGAAATATTTGGGGTTTTCTTTCTAGTCTTTTCAGTGATCAAGTTCTCTTCTATTCTATTTTTTAAGGATGAAACTTCACTGGATTTTCCTTTCTGGTCAAATTCACAAAGTTTAAATCAGTCTTCTGGGTTTCTTGATCTTGATTATCAACATAGATCTGGTTAGAAACCCCCAACTGTAACCATACCACCATTGCAACATTAGGCTGTCTTGAAATTTCTCCTGCCAGATTAATTAGGCTGCTACTTTTAATTTTAGTCTCAGGAAAATTCTCTCAGTGGGAGCAAAATGAAGACTAACTTTCTGCCAAGCGATAACACACATCATCTGGAATCCAACAGCCAATGCAGTTTTTTTTTTTTTTCCAACAGAAATCTTCTGGGCCCAATCTTTATTAACAGAATTTCTATCAGCCTTCTGGTATTCTGAGTTCTAACCAGAGTCTTCCATCAACTACAACCTAAAGCTTTCTAGACTGCTCTTTCAGATGGCATTTCTGAACCTTTCCAAACTCTTCCCACAAGCTAGTTGCAAAGACACCTGAAGTCTATGCTCAGGTATAATCACAACAATGATTATACCTCCACCTCTCTGATATCAAATTCTGTCCTAGTTACTTTTTTCTTATTGCTGAGACAACATCTCAACACCCAGTGTTAAAGGGTGTTGAAAGCTAAATTCTTATTTAGTTCACAGTTTGTGGACTTTTCAGTCCTTAATCAGCTGGCTTTCAAGTGGGGCAGCATTGCAGGGGACAACAGGTCTTTTCAAACAGAAGGCAGCAAAACAAGCAAGGGGGAAGACACACATCTTTCTGTCCCTTATATGGTATCCAGACTACTTAGATTAGGGAACTACCAAGCCAATCAGTGGACTGGTTTAGTAATCACTCACTGGTTTTTACTCTTCGGCAACTACTTATTTTTATGCAAATTGCCTGTGTCAGATTTTCTAAGCTCTGAATTTGTTAATAGTAGATTTAATTCTAAAATCAAGTTATGCCCATTGCAATATAGTAAAGGCAAGGAACCTATACTGGAAACTCACAAGGAATAACAAATAGCCAAACACTTACGGAAACATGTGTGACATTGCTGACAATCAAAGAAATGGCAGCTAACACATCAGTGGAATTGTCTTAATGACCCACTCTTAATCCTAGCATTGGACATTGAATCAGTCACACTCTAGATTCAGCCATCTTTGAAAAAGTCTCCCCCATAATCACATATGGCTTAGGTGGGACATCTAGACATTAGAATAACAGACTTTAGTTTTTGAAGTCAACCTTGTAAAAAGGTGTATGTACAGGATATTCACTGCAGTATTATTTGCTATAGCTGAGAGCTAGAAGTTGCCTTAATATGTATTAATATGGGAATATTGAAATAATTTATGGTTAAATCATTTTAATGAAACATTACATAGTTATGAAAAACCATGCCTTCAAATAATATTTTCAGGGCACAGGAAAATACACATGATGGGATCTTAAGTGAAAACAAAATCGAAAACCATATTTTTATATTTGAATATACATATATATATGTTTGATGTCACTATGTACCAGTCTATGCAGTCTTGGGGACAGACTCCAGGGCCTTCATACTGAGCTATATATCCAGCCTTTTCATATTTCAAGACAGGCTCATGCTAAATTGTCCAGTCTGGGCTTGAATCCTCAATACTATGTGAGTTTCCCAGTGTGTTGGGATTATAGGAATGCATTACAATGTCACAGTTCAGGTTTTAGCTCTTATTTCCACTATCTCTAAAGCAAGGACCCATTGATAAGAGGTGACAAAGACAAAAACCTGAAATTCTCATAAGAGAAAAAAAAAAAAGACTCTACAAGAATAACCCACCTAATCGCCAAAGTCACAATAGGGATAGCCTCCATGATTCATTACCCTTAAGCCTCTTTTTACCAGCAGAGAGGGGAAACAGTCTCCCACTTCAACATGGAAAGCAGCTGAGCTCCCCGCATCTGCACTGTGCAGTCGTAGGAGTCAGCATGTCAGGAGGTGGCTGAGCCTCACCCCGGGAGGCTGCCTTCCATGAGACTGTCTCATTGTATTTAACACTGGCAATGATTACTTTTTAATATTGTGCATATTTCTCTAATTTACGATGGGTACAAAGCAGCATTAGTCTTTAGAACCACAAAAATCCAATTTATGTATTCTGCTTATGCTTATTGTTTTTAGGGTAGAGAGGGTGAGGCAACCCCTGCTTCTAAACACCAAGTGGGACATACATAAAGAGATGGAACTTGTAGTCTGGCAAGAAGTGAGACTGGAGAGAGCTCACTTGGATTTACAGCCCTCTGGGCCTGGAGGAGGAGCTGGCACCAGAAAGTCACAGGTGGGCAGCGACTTCTGGCAAGGCTCCGCTCCATGAAAAAGCAGTGGAACAGCGTCCTAGGGAAATCAGAAGGGCAGGCTGCTGCTGACGTTTCAGGTGCTATCCCAGCAAGATGGGGGCTGCATCACATCAGGGGGAAAAGCACATGGAGCAGGTCTGCTCCCTATATGCATGCGAACATGCCATGTTTCAACTTCTAACTTGCCTGAATTTAACTGAAACTTCAGAGGATTGAGCCTTTCCAGCCGGAGCTGTGTGTGTCAGCATCCCTCGTCAAAATACCCGTGCCCTCCTTGCTGCTGCCCATCTTTCCTCCCTTCCTGCAAATGATCCTCTAGCTCGCTTTTCTGCTTCTGAACACCTGTGCAGCTGCCGTTACCTGGCTTCACAGACTGCCTTTGGTTATTGCCTGCCTTCCTGCATCTTTCATTAGCTCCACGTTAAGGCTTCTGAGAGCTGGAGCTCCACTTTGTACTTCTTTGTGCTTGCGCTGGGTCCTTCGCAGCAATAAAGTAACAAAAGCAAAACATCACCCTCTCTTTATTTCTACATCCATCCCTACACATTGGTTTAATGCTTGTTTTTAAGGATGAGAAAGGAAAAGCTGAGAAGGCTTGCTAATTTGAGTGTGATAGCGCTTATGCAAGGTAAGAGACCTAGAATTAAAATCCATGGCTTGTTACTGCACATGCCATGTCTCATGGCTACCTCAAGCCCCAGAATGTCCCAGCACTGGGAATCGGTACAGGTAGGGTCACCCATGGCAACTCTTCTTTCAAGGTCAATGAGTATCATTAGCTATCCATACAGCCACGGTCAGAATTACCCTCAATTTTATGTCCTATTATGAGCTGCCTTCAACATCATTTTCTTCTCACACAAGAAGCTGTGAGATTTTATTTGGTGTAGGCCCTGAATGAGGGCTGTTTTTCTATGGTTGCTTTGCATTTTGGCAATTAGGTCTGCAATCTCAAAAACAATGGCAGCCAGGCTGCAGAGAAGAGAGAAAGAGAACATTCTATCATGTCAGAATAATGAGATCTGTGATTTCAGCACTTACTAGGTCAAAGACACACACAATGTGTTATCTGTAATACTTGCCTCCTGACATTTGGGGAAATTGCATTTATGCAGAGGACACAGGGCACTGGTACTCCATGGATGCCACTCAGAGCTGACAGACTGCAGTCTCTCCTGCCAGAGCCTGGACTTTGCTATTTCTCAGGGAGGCTGTGCCATTTCCCAGCCAGGGACACACTGGGAGTGATGAGGACCTGCTTTATCCTCCCTGCTCCAGCTATGGGAGCAGCCCAGCATTTACACACAGAGTGGCTGATCAGTTCTCAAATAGGTACAGTGGTATGTTGCTTAATGATGGGGACACATTCTCAGACATATGTTATGGGCGATTGCATCAGAGTGTGCCCATCACAGGTGCACTCACAGGCAGAGATGGTGACGATTTCACTGGGCTGTGTATTCTTAGGGACCACTCTCCTATGCGGCCATGACTCACCATTGTTGCAAAGGGTACAGCTGAACCTTTGTGAGCAGCCTATGGATGAAATTCTCTACCAATCCAAAGTCTTCCAGATCCCTTTTCCTTTCTATTCTTCCCAGTTTATTAGCTATTTGTGAAGGCCCTGGGCTGCTTCTTTTGGAATGCATTTGAGGTAGGGAGTTTGCCACCTCCTCTATGTGTTTCTCCATCTTTCCCTCTTTTCTCATCTTGCCATTCTCTCTCTCTGTCTCTCTCTCTCTGTCTCTCTCTCTCTCTGTCTCTGTCTCTCTCTCGATACTGTTGGAGTATATCAGTTAATATTTACTAGAGAAATAGACACAAGATAGAAAAATATATAAGACTGTACAAGGTTGCCTTACAGTGGCCATTCACAGAGTTGGATCAGGGGGCTTGCAGAGGGTGTCTGCATACTGCAGACTGAAGGATTCAGTCAAAGGTCTGGAGCTCACTGCAGTGTCCCACATGACTCCATATTGGTATGCCAATGGATTTGTAGTGAAGGGTCGAAGGGTCTATACCAGAAAGCAGAGGGTTAGCACTGGAAGCCTAAAGGCTGCGCTGGAAGCCTGGAGATGACATCCAAGGTAAAGGTGAAGACTAGAGCTCCTCAAAAGAGACAGAAACAGATCTGCCCTTCTTCATTTCCTCTTTATGCTGTGAGCTGCCATAGAATGGGTCTCTTACTCCCTTGGGCATGGAATTTCTCAGCCAATTTGGTTGAGCTTCTCTTACGAAGGTGATACAATCAGTCAATCAATAAATCAATCAATCAATCAGTCAGTCAATCTTGACAGGGAGTGCCAAAGAGTTTGATTATCCTCCCCCAGATGTTTTGTGTGGTTTTAAATTTAACCCCTACACACAGCAGGCAGACAAGAGGGAAGATGCATGTGTGTGCCTGCTCACCGTCACCCCACCCCACTCATACACACACATACATAGAGGAAAGCAAAGTGGGGAGTGGCTCTCCTTGTCGATGAAGGTGGTCAAACCGCTCCTCTAGACATACATTTCAACCCATTCCTTTTTGATGTCCTCCTGGGAACTGTGAGCCTCCTAGGGACCTAGATTTCTTCAATGGATCTGACAGTGCATCCCACTCTCACGCTCTAGAGGCTGATATTTCTTGTGGAAGTCAAATGAGGCATTTGGATTAATGAAAAGCTTTCATACACTTTTAGGGGTAGAACTATGCTTTAAAAAGGAACCTTCAGCTGGAACCTTGGTGCCAAAAACAGACTACGAGCTGACCTCTGCTCCAGGCTCTTTATTATTTTATGTAGCACAGGTTAGCAGTGGCTTAGACCCTACAGTACATCACAGGATACAAGGAATCTGTAGGCACTGAGCAGATGGTGTGCTCTTACCATCCCTAATCAGAGACACCCAAGATCACACACAGCAAACTGGAAGCTGAGTTGGACTGTGAGCTGACTTTTCTCACTCACATAAATTATGTTTATGCTTCTGTCAAGGAGGTGGAGTAAAAATTTGCTCATTGTCATAGAATCAGTGATTCAGGCCCACAGCCTAATAGAGGAGGCACTAATCACTAGTCTCTAATGCTTTGGAGAGAGTCACTGGCTACTGGGCCACTCCTTCTCCCAGGACTTCCTGTGCAGTGGCAGCGCTGACCCTCCTGCATCAAAGAGCCTTCTCTGCTACTGGCTCCCATCTAATCTAAAAAGAGAACTGTGGGCCGAGGTTTGGTGGAGGTGCAGTGTGCATGATGAAGGAGGGAGGAAGCAGTCTTCTACTCTCCTCCATCAAACCTGGTTGAGAGTGTCCACTTGCATTATATGTGATGATTAATCTTGATGGTCATTCTCATTGGATTGAAAGATGCTTAGAGAGGTGATTGGGTTCTTGATGCACTAACCTACTCAATGGGTTAGCCACGGAAGAATCCATAGCTCCTCAGGCTCTTAGGAGGTGGGGACTAATTGGAGGAAGTGATCACAGGGATGTGACCATGGGGACTGTTCTCTGGTCCCTGATCTCTTTCTCTACACTTCCTGGCTGCTGTGAGGTGAGCAGATTTCTCCCGTCACACCCATTGTGCTGCGATGCTTCTACCCACTGTCAGCCTAGAGGCAACTGAGCCAACAGAAAATTCTGAAACTATGAGCCAAAATAAAACTTTCCTCCTTTTTTTTTTTTTTTAATGGCCAGTTCAGCCTGCCCTGGGGGTGTGGCTGGCACAGCATATGGTGCTGGGGGTTGAACTATGGTCACTGTAGTTGCATAAGTTTGCCTAAGCAGGTGCTTTAGACTGCTAGCCCATCTTACTGGCCCCTCTTTTCTCCTTTAAGTTGGGTTGTTCAGGTATTTTTCCCCAAAATGGAAGGGTCACTAACACAACTTATAAAGATGGCAAGGTTAATATTTACCTTCTTGGTCAGATGTCTTATCTGGGTGGCTCACTTAGCCACAGAGGTAGAAGAGGAGAAGCAGAGTCAGTGGGGCCTGGATACAGAAGCCCTAATGCTGGCTTTGCAAGCTCTTCTTAGGTCAAGGAGGCACCATGGAGAGAGCTGGCCTGGGGTCTGGCTGTGTTTCACTCAGAGTTACTCTTGAATAAAGAGACCCAAGAGTCAGAGATTGCAAGGTGGGCTGCAGGTAGTCAGAGCCACAGGACCTGTGTGGAGAAGGAAAGTTAGAGGGGGATGTGGCCCACCAGAGCCCTCCTTGTTGGGTTGGACCTATACATTCCTGTAAAACCCACAGCAAGTGCTGCTCAGAGCACAGTGTGGAGTGGTAGAGTGATGCTTGGGGAAGCGGTGGAACCCAACATGGGCGTCACAATCACTCACATGCAAGCAGAGGGATATTTCCTCCTCTAGGATGGTGTGTGATCACAAGGATGCCTCACCCTCTCAAGTTTCAAAGCCCCAAATGGAGTCAATGATGGAGACATGAATAGCTTCAGAATTGAGAAGGAAAGTTGTAAGGTCAACTGAGTTTCTTCTTCAACCTTTTATTGTGAGAAAAATAAAATAAACAGAAGGGTCAGATAAGTAGACCAATGAACATCTGTTTAACCACTTCCTAGTGTCACTAGTGATTACTGTCTAGTTTCCTTCCTTCCATTCTTGCTTGCTTCCTTCCTCCCTCCCTTCCACCCCTTTCTCTATTCCTCTGTCTCTTCCTCTCTTCTTTACATCGTCTACCTGTCTCAGGACATTGTCACTACAACACTCTATCTCTGAACAACCTTTTGTATTCTCTTAAAATTAAGGATATTCTTCATAATGATGAAGGCATGATCACACCTAAAGAAAATAATTTCCTGAAACCATCTGATGTAATGTATCAAACCATTCCATCAGTGAATATGATTAGAAAGTTGTGGTATCTGCCTGAGATGTCTGGAGATGGAAATGTCACTTCACAATGGGAAGGAAAAGAAGGAAGAACAGCACACCAGACTTGGGCCTCTGGTGGAGGAAGGAGAGAAGGTATTTGGTGTCTGTCACATACTTATATTCTTCAGTGATACTTTGACCCAACTCCTTGATCTTTCTGGCAAGGAAACCATCTGTCGAATGATTGGTGGGAAGTTGAAGGCTGATTGGCCATGCACTGCCACTTTGGCCTCCCTGGATGAGACTCTGAGGAGCAAGGAGTCAGGCACCCCCACCTTGTGTATCAAACACCAGGTCACAGGAGGAAACAAGTCTAAGGCCCCTGGACCTGAGCACAGTCAGCCTCAGAGCACTTGCTCGCTCAGGAATGAAGATCAGGAGGATTGAGTGTGTCACTCTGGTCTCTCTGATGGTACTCATAGGAAGGGAGGTCTCAGAGATCACTATCTGTGAACAAGACTCCAGTTGTTTTCTTTTAATAAGCTGCCTTTGTTTAAGCCAATGCAAAGAATGTAACTGAGTCTATCACAAACGAGGCCACACCTGAAAGAAACAAGGCCGCTTCTTGCTTGTATTCCCATGACTGAGCCTCCTCAAGAAAGTTCATGATTTTGCTGAGCCACACGCTGTATGCAGCTACTATGTGGACTCAGAGCTGCTCGCCACACAAGGAGGAAGCCCCTGCTTGGCTGCCTTTTGACTTCAGCTCCACCCTCCATGAAGAGCGACTGATTCCTCCTCCGTTTTAACCTACAAAGAGAGTCACATTTTGTGAGCATCTCAGTACCGCCAGATGTCCTATGGCAGAACACAGAACACAGAGGTCAAAGGCCAGGGATTAGACTCGGGGGCACTTGGGCTGCTTTCCTTCAGCAGGGTTGGAGCCCAGCTGTGCAAGCCAGGACCATACGAGCAGCCATCAACAAGGCATCTGACCACATTTCAGAGAGATCCAAGTGGGGACAGGTGGAACATGATAGGGTGGGAAACGCCACAACAAGAAGTTTCTGGAAAGCCGGCAACTGGAGATGGGTCTGGTGGCAGCAGGGTTAGTCCTGTTCTGGGTGCCTGGGTCTCTGTAGTCCTTGGCATGATGGGCTTATTGATTTTAGGGAAATACAGTTTTTAGGTTGATTCTTTAGAGAATACTCAGGGAAAGGAGCAAGAGAAATAGAAGATAACAGTTTCTTGAGACCAATATCTGATTCATCCTGTGTACATCAGTGTATGGTTTTGCTATTGATATGTTTTCTGCTTTGTCTGCTTCCAGTCACTTCGTTGTTTAATCCATAACACATTCAGCTGTGTTATGCCCTTAAGTTCTTGTTTTCTTCTTTAAACCTTCAAAAGGTTCAGCATATTGACTATAGCACAATGTAATGCTAAAACCATGTTTGGAATACAAGTCACTTTTGTCTTTTTGATATGTACTGCTCCTGGTGTAAACTCAGTTACTGTCATTCTCTCAAGAGTAGTACTTGAAAATAAGAGACTGGGCCAAAAACCATAAAAAAAAAAAAAAAAAAAAAAAAAGATAACAGTTTCAAGGATAACATTTAGTTAAAGCCTAATTGTCAACATGGCTCTCAAACTCAGAGTACAGCCAGAAACTGATATGATGTGTGGAGGGCACAATTTGCAGAGCACCATGCCAGGGCTTAGGTTCTAGCTGCGGAACTGAGAAGTCGATACTTATGTTTGAGGGTAGAACATGTCTCCTGAGACTAAAATCCAGGCTGAGCTGGGCAGAGGGTAGAAAGTTCTCTCAATGAAGTTATGAGAAATGAGACAGTCTAACTTTTCTTTCAGAAGCTTTGTAGAGACTGTGCGTGCGGTGTGACTTGTGTAGTTTGAGTCAGGAGCTGGGGGTATAAGAGAAGTCACATCAGACAGGGTCATCCAGTGCTCATGGACTTTGCCATCTGGTCGGTTGGGGAACAACTACACCTCAGAGATAGAGCAGGGAACCAAACTGTATGGACACACTCAGCCCCCCGGGATCTAGAGGCTGGACCCGCTCTTTGTTCCACAAAGGACGCCAGAGTTGCTTCATGCTTTC
This sequence comes from Myocastor coypus, assembly GCA_004027025.1. Classification (NCBI taxonomy): domain Eukaryota; kingdom Metazoa; phylum Chordata; class Mammalia; order Rodentia; family Myocastoridae; genus Myocastor; species Myocastor coypus. Next base: position 40,657 of record PVJA010014016.1, read on the forward strand.
CCTTCTCCATCTTCCGGTTTCAGGGCTAGCCTCCAAACATGGCCGCAGAGCACCGCATTTCCTGGTGTTCGCATCCTTGGCTGCCCCACTTTTGCACGTTCTTCCCACCTCACCTTTCCAAATCAACAGCAGACAGGCAGAAAACAGGACAGCAAAGCGACGTGTCTAACCCAGGTGATCTCTGTCTTCCTGTTTCCCCAACTTCTTAACTAAAGACCCAAGTTCCATGACAAGGAAATGCGTGCACTTCACTTAGCTCCAGATGGCGAACACGATGCCCAGGCCCAGCAGACAATGGCGCTGATGGCCTGATGGATGCAAGGTAGGGGTTTGGTGGTGCCAGCGATGACGGGTGGTGCCGTCTGTGTTGATGACGTTCCACTTTATCTGTGGCTTCCCTGTGCAATGATGGCAATACCGTTTCCTGCACGGCCAGGAAACCAATGGGGAGGCTGCAGCTGAGGTCTGAGCCTGCCCCTGGCAGCGAGCAGCCCCCTGGGGCTCCTTTGATAGTGAGGAAATTGACTCGTGCTGATGTAAAGTGGGCTGCCCTGTCCAGCAGCGATCTTTTCGGGCAATTATTTGGAAGTAATGAAAGTGAATGCATGACATTTAAAAAGAAACTCCTCTGTCAGCAGGAAAGCTGCCACATTCTCCTGCACCTCTGAGAATAAGCTTAGCTTGAAATAATGTTCATTTTAGCCAAGTTGTAAATTACAAGTGTGTTGGGGTCCGAGGGGATTTATTACCAGTTGGAAGGAGGTTATTGGGCCTCATGCACGCAGGCTGCATATGGTGCATGCTACAAAGTGGCTATGTCGGGAGGTTTGTAGCAAGGGATAAAGTACCGTTCTTGCTCGCTTTTTTGCTCTGTGTCTCCTCCCCGCTTTTACAGCTTCTCTCTGGAGGCTTCTGATTGCTAATGCTCCACAGAAACACCAGCAATAAAGAGTACAATGTTGCAATCTGTTTTTCCAATTGTTGCTTGGATTTGATCTGACATTATTAATGACAGATCACAATGGGTCACTTGGTGAGTGTCTTGGCTGGACTCAGCCTCCCTCAGTCAGGGGAGGTTGGGAGAGCAATGCTGTCCTCAGAGGCTGGGGAGAGGGTACCTGGCAGGGTGCATGGGCAGAGTCCACAACAGAGCCAGGGCCTGCAGCTGGGCCAGCTTCTAACTTCCGAGCCCTGCCCACCGCTGAAGATGAAGGTGGACTTGGAAAGACAGCCATGTGTGTCTATCAGGGCCTCTCCAGCCCATCACCTTCATGTTATTATATGGAAATTCCTGAAGCAATCAGCTTACTAAAAGAAAGGGGTTACTTAGCTCACAGTCTGCAAATTCAAGCTGTGGATCAATAGCCTTACTGGTTTGGATTCTGCAGTTGCAGGAACATGAGTCCCAGCAGCAGCCAGGCAGGAGCCAGAAACTGTCAGGGGCCCACTGTCTCCTTTGGACATATGTCCCCGCTGGCCCTTGGCCCCCCTCCTACAGGTGCTCAGTACCCCCCATAGGGGGGAGGATCAAAGTCTTACATTGGGACTCAGGGGACAGCACCCATGTGCAAACCACAGTGGGAACTCATGGTGTACTCACCTTTCAGCCGCTGTCATTTTTCTTTTGTGTTTTTAACAAGGCCATGGTCTTCCAGACCTGAGACTTTAAATTCAAAGGGATTTTCTTTACAGTGACTGGAAAGGGTGGTGCTGGGGCAGTGACACAAAGGCCAGAAAGTTGGCCTTGGCATCTGAAGGTGGGAGCCTGAGCCCCAGGTCTGTGATGAACCCTGTATTGCTTTGGAGACGTTTATTGGCCTTCTGTTTGCTTATCTGTGAAACAGACATTTAGAATAAACAAAACTGCCAGGTATTCTGAGGCAGAAAGATTCAAGTTCAGGCCCTGCCTGGCCTGCTTGGTAAGACCCTGTTTTATTTTCTCACTGCTGAGACAAAATACACAACCAATGAGGAAGGATGTGTTTGGCTCAGAGCGTGCAGAGGTTCAGTCCATAACTGACTGGCTCCCAGGCAGGGCAGCTCCACAGATAGGAATCATAGTGTAGCGAAATCCCATGGCAGAAAGCAAGAGCAAGAGGCAAGCCACAAGCCTCCTTCTGGTCTTTGTGTCTTAGCCAGGCTACATGCCCCAGGGCAGATGGCACTCAAACCCTTGATCCTGGAGCCCTTCCACCTAGCATTGCACCGTGAGTCAATCCTAGTGTCGCAAGTGCTAGATCCAAACACTTCTGGAAAAGCCCGACCTATCACCACATGAGGCTTTGCGAGGACATCTAGCTACAAGCCATAATAGAGCTTGTCGGGTTGGGGAGATAGCTCAGTTGAATAAGCACTTGCTTGGCAAGCGCAAGGTCCTGAGTTCAATCCCTTACTGAAAACAAAAACAAAAACAAAACAAAAACAAAAACAAAAACAAGAAACACCCCAGCAACCGAACAGAACTTGTCTCAGAATTTCAGAAAGAAAGAGATCTGGGGGAGGGAAGACAGCCACAACAACCACAAGAGATCTGGGATGTAGCTTAAATTGAAGGCCCTGGATTCAACCTCTAATAATATAGAAAAAGAAAAAGCAAAGAAAAGTCAAGGTTGACCACTGGCCCCACCCATTTGCTGAACGTTTTCTTGGGCCTGGTGTGTAGAGACAGGTCTTGGGGCTGCCACGATCAGCAAGGTGCCAGCTTGGCAAGGCTTCTGTGAGTGTAGTGGGCAAGCATGTGCCACTGCCTTAATTTAATAGTATACTGTACTGGTTTTCTGCTGGTATTTAAAATTCAGTGCTGGTGAGTGGTTTAAAATGGTAACCATTTGTTCTTGCAAAGTTTTGGTACATCAGGGGCTCAGGAATGGGTCATCTGACCCTCAGCTCACCCATGGGGCATGGGCTGTGGCTCCACCTGAAGCTCAAGGTCCCCTCCTATGTCAGTTAGCTATTTCCAGGCCCCACCTCCTGTGGCTGTGGGATTAACGTCCATGTTCTTGCTGACTGTCAGTTAGAGGCTGTGCTAAGCAACCTCAGGTGAAGCTCAGGTTTTAAAGCCCATGGACTTCATCATGAATCCACAGATTACAGAAGTTCCCCCCTTTATCTGCTGTTTCCCTTTGTGGAGTTTCAGTTACCTGTGGGCAACTGTGGTTCAAAAATGTTAAATAGAAAGTCCCAGGAATAAACAGTGTGTAAGTTTTAAGTTGCTCACAGTACTGAGTGGCAGGAAGAACTCTCAGGCTTCCCTGTCCTATCCCATGTAGGGATAGTCATCTCTTCATTCAGTGTATCCACACTGTATACACTACTCACCCACTAGTCACTTAGTAGTCATCTTGGTGATCATATATGCTATCCTGGTATTATAATGCTTGTACTAATCATGGTTTCCTGATCTCTGCGTAGGAGTTCAGTATACATGCCCAGGAGGAAAGTGTGGCTACTGTATGTAAAAGTTAGCTAATGAGTGATCTAATTATAGGAATGATATTCAGTGTTCTTGTTGAAACTTAGGGGCAGGAGAATCACACAGGATGTGTATGTTAGGAGTAGGAATCTGAGACCACCTTTGGATCTTTTCTACCACACGTTCATTTCTAGAAAGTATGGGAATTGGGATGTGTGTGGGGGTTCTGTCTTCCTTTTGTAGGCATCGAGAACTACCTTCTTCCATTAGGCTTTTGGTGTCAGTCGGTAATGTGGGTGCTACTCTGGGCCTAAGGGTTACCTGGGAACCTGAAGATGCAAATCCACCTGAGGTCCTAATTCCACAGGTCTGGGTTGGGTCTATACAACTGTCTTCTGACAACAGCTGGGTCTAAAACAAATCCTAAGCTCCAGGTAGGCTGAGTGTAGTGGGGAGTGCATGCAAGGCCTGCACTCTGCCGTGGAAGCAAGCCAGGTGCCAGCCCAGCCAGCTCAGAGAGACCTGTTGCAAACTAAGAGCTTAAAAGAGGACTGGGGATATAGCTCAGGAGGAAGATCCTGGGTTCAAATCCCAGTATGGAGAATCTGAGGTTGGAGAGTTGACTTTGGGGTTCCTGGGCCTGCACTCCCCTTGGCCCCGAGGAGTGCAACCCCAAATCACAGGCCCTTTTTAGACGTGTGTGAGCATCACCTAGGGGCTGCTCTGCATCCAGGCTGCAGCCGGAGCTGGGCCTCGCCAGCCAGGTGGCATCTGTGCCCCGGCTGCTTCCTCTCCCTGGTGTGGATTGAGCTGTGTGTGAATTATTTATCGGCTGCAGAGGGCTGTTGCACGGCTAACACAGACTATCACTGGGCAGCCTTGGGGCAGCCCGGCGCACACTTCATCACCGTTTGCGCTCATGAATAATGGAGGAGCCGCCTCACTCTGCGGGTGGAGGATTCATACCCCCAGAAAACAAGGTTGCTCTGAAATTAATTTTCTGTGCTAAAAGAGTGACAGAAAATCAATTAATCGCATATTATTCTTCAGGGACACAGAGGAAAGGGACAGGGGATGGGCCAGGGCCCAGGCTGTCTGGGGCTTCCCTTGAAGGATGGCAAGGGTGAGGTGAGGACAGTGGGACGCTGCGGTGGGGTCCCCACGTCTGAGGCTATGTACTGATGACCTCACTGCCACCCACTGCCTCCCTGATTATCCTCCTCCTCCTCCCTCAGGCTGGCTCGCATCCTCCCAATGAATCTTTCTTCTCCCTGCTACCTCTGTTCTCAGAGCTGGCCAGGTCCCGTCCAGGTAGTGTGCCTCCAGAAAGCAAGGCCAGCTTTCCCTGCCTGTACTTCCTCCTGGGTCCTCCCACCCTGGCCCCCCAGCTCCCGTTCTGCGCGGTACAGTCTCTCTGTAATTGAAACACCCCCATAAACAAGGTAATGTTCCTTCTGGGTACCTATGGCTCAGGAGCTCTGAGCCAAGGACTAAATTCTTCCATGCTAAGTGTGGTGCCACATGCCTATAACTCCAGGACTTGGGGAGACTGAGGCAGGAGGATGGTCGGTAAGTATAAGCCCAGCTTGGGTAGGAGCAGCAACTTAGGATAATCTCCTTCAAAAACAGAAAAAAAGAGGAAAGGGCTGGAGACGTAGCTCCCTAGAGAGACAGCTTCGGCCATTCAGTGAAGAAGGCAAGGGGCTTTTTCTTTGTCTCTTGTGCAGGTAGCTGCAGAGGGAGACTGGGCCACTCTCCCTGTGTACTCTGTGGGTGACAGAGAGGAGAAAATGCACGGGACTGCTGCCTCCTCCAGGAGGCACACAGCCCTCTGTTACTTAAAGTGGGCATCCAGCAGTCTGAGCATCTCATTGCCCTACCCCGCACCGGCTCTGCGGAGTCTCCCTCTGAGCTCAACCCCAGACACTGCAGTGGCCTGGGCCTGGGTTGCAGAGACAGGAAAGCCTCAGGCTCTGGTGACCCCATGCCTGGTCTTCTCCCCAGCCCGACCTACTCAGACTGGGTTCACAGGGCTCAGCGAATGGCGAACACACCAGCTTCTCGAGTATGAGGGGGACTGCAGAAAGGGCAATGGCCACTTCGACTTGCAGAAGGCAAGAGAAGTCTAAGTCTCCTGTGAACCCGATCTCCCCCCACCCCACCCCCACACTTTGCTTTTGTGTCTTCCATTGGTTTTGACACTGTGCTGAGTTGATGTGTTGGGAGCTACAAAGGTTTTCAAGAAAAGTTTGCCGGCATGTGGTTTTGCTGCTGTTACGCCGTGTCCCCCTCCTCCATGCAAAAGGAAGAATGGCCTCTCGTCAGATGCTTGTCTCCCTGCTGCTGACACACAGGCAAAGGCACCTTGCGCGGGGACCCTGGATGTGCGGCCTCAGCTGCCTAGGCAGGGGTAGTGCACGCCCCAGCTTGGGTCTAGTGACACAGAAGGTCCGCTCTGTGGCACAGGGTGTGGGTGTCCTCCTGCCCCGTGACAAGAAGGTGTGATCCTCATGAAGTGGGGAGGCAGCCAGCTCTGCACCAGCCCAGCGCCGAGGAGGAAGACGCTGCTGGAGGTGGAGCGGGTGGGCGCCTTGACTCGGTGTTAGGAGCACTGGCTTCGACCACAGACTGCTTAGACATCCAGTCTTTCTTGAAAAAAAAAAAAAAATCACGATAGTTGCATAATTTTTGGAGATGGAAAATATTTTTAGGAATGGATTTTACTTTTTCCCAAGACTTGCTTAAACTATCCAACACTTGTTTTCTGATTGTGCTTTTTAATAATTTCTGAAAAGTCTTTTATTTATTGATTGATTTGGTACAGGGTCTCACTATGCAGGGCAGACTCCTGGTGATCCTCCTCTCAGCCTCCTCAGCACTGGGAATACAGGCGTACAGGGGCTGGCGTGGCATGCAGTACCTTGACTCGAACCTGGGTCCTTGCACCGATGATTGTGCTTCTTGTTGAGGTCACGGGCGCAGCCTGCATGGTCTCTGACTTTGTCTTTTCCTTGCTTAAGGCACCCGCAGTTCTACAGTCTGCTCTGCGTAGGTGTTGGCTCCGCCTCTCGGAGCACGAACCAGCAGCGGCCCAGCACTCCCGGCCTTGGAGCTGCCTCTGAGCTCAGTCTGGTGGGGCCCAGCGCCCCTGTGCTGTTCCGAGTGGGAGGCCCTGCCTCAGACTTAAGGGCTTCACCGCTGGGCTCTGTGGTGAGCAGCTCGAGGCTCTACCTTTTCTCCACACTGAGTGGAGGGTCCTGCCTTGATTTCCCCATCCAAGGAGTGTGTGGCGTTTTAAACCAGCAGGAGCAGCCAGTTCCTCACTGCAGACAATAAAAGGAGTGACCTAGGGAGGGCAGGGACGCAGTTCCAGCATTTGCCTGTGCGATGTCTCACCCTTTAGGAATTCAGGGGCCTTGTAGGTGGACTCATAGTCTCAACTTGACAAGTTTAGAAGCTTAACTAAGCTACTCAGCAGGGAGCCAGGGTCCTCGTCTTCATCCTGTCCATGAGGAGGGTCCAGACCCTGGGAGCACTCTGCCCCAGGGGGAGGGTAGCCTGTTTACAGGAGGCAGGAAGAGAGGCTTGCTTTCCCCTCTTGCTCTTGCTGCTTTTGCCATCTCCTGCCACCGGAATGGCTGCCCTCTGCCATATGCCACTCTGCCTTGGAGCCAGCTGATTGGGGACTAAAGCTTCCGCAAACTTTGAGCTGAATAGACCTTTCATTCCTTCATTTGATGTGTCAGGCATTTTGCCTCAGCCATGACTGAAAAGTAGGACAGATAGGCTTGCACTCTCTGTCAGCCTGTTTGTGGACTCATAAGCCTGCTCTTGTTATGGTTTGGACCAGTCACGGGGGTCACCGCAGCCTATGGATTTGCTGTCCCTTGCTATGGTTTGCATAAAACATGTTCCTCCAAAGGCTGTGTTCAGAGATGCAGCTTTTGAAGGTGATTACGTATGGAAGGCGCTAGTCTCATCTGTGGGGAAATACATTAGTGAGCTCACAGCTGGATATGCTCTGAGGAGGTGAGGGCTACTTACAGGAAGTGGGTCCCTGAGGCCGTGGCCTGGCAGTGTCCTCCCCATCTCTCTCCACTCCTCCTTCTCTCCTTCTTTCCATCCCTCCCTCCTTCCCTTCCTCATCTCCCCTTTCCTCTCTCTCTCCTCCGTCCCTCCTTCTTTCTCGCTGTCCTTCCCTTCCTTCCCTTCTCCCTCCCTCCCTTCTTCCCTCCCTCCCTCTCTCCTCTCTCTGCCTCCCTCTTTCCTCTTCCTTCCCTTTGCCTCCTTCTCCCTCCCCCTTCCCTTCCCCCTTTCCCCTCTCTCTTCC
>PVJA010014017.1:0-12914 GCA_004027025.1 Myocastor coypus
AAAAAAAAAAAAAAAATTCTTAAAAAAAAAAAAAAAAAAAAGGGCCCAGCGGGATGGATGGCTCAGTGGTCTGAAGTGCCTGCTTGGGGAAGCTTGGGCGGCTTCAGGGACCTTGGTTCGATCCCTGGCACCACATGCTGCACCAGCCCTGCCCTCGGGGCAGGCTGAGCCAGCCATAAAAATGAGTGAACAAACAAAGGTTCTGAAACAAGAAAATAAATAAATAAATAAGCTAAAGGAGGGAGTAAATAAACGAGATGATTAATCTAGTTGAATAAATAGATACAGGTACACATTTGTAATTTTTTTCTTTTCATTGAAGCAAGACTGTCTCAAAAAAAGAGATTATAGAGCCAGCCAGATAGCTTAGCGGACCTGCTTAGACAGAGCGCAGTGGCAGTAATTTAATCCCAATGTTCCATACCTGCCCTGCCCCCTGGGTGTGCTGAAACAGCAGTTGAGACTGGGTTTGGCGGTGCGCTACTGTAACCCCAGCCCTTGGGATGCTGAAAACAGGAGAATCACTACAAGCCCAGTCTACATAGTAAGACCCTATGGACCCTGTACCAAATACATTTTTTTAAAAAAGGACTGTAGAGGACAGAGCTCAGTAAGAAGATTCTGGACCAAATCTCTAATACTATAAAAATGAAAGTAAATGAAAATTTTCTTCTTCTTTGTGTAGTGCTAGGGATTAAGCCCAGATCCTCATGAGCTCAGTGGTTGCACACCTGCATAGCATGAACTTTTGTGTGAGAGGGTCGTGCTGTGCCCCTAAATTGCCCAGGTTGGACTCTAAACTTGAGATTCTCTTTCCTGAGCCTTCCAGAATGCTAGAATGAGAAGAAGTTTGTGGCACAGCACTTGGCTCATTTATTCTTGAAGGCTTTCTTTAAGCAGATCTGAGTTTCATTCATTGATTCATTCATCTATCTATCTATCTATCTATCTATGTATCTATCTATGTATCTATGTATCTATCTATCATCTACCTGTCTATCTATCTATCTATATCTATCTATGTATGTATCTATCATCTATCTATCTATCTATCTATCTATCTATCTATCTATCTATCTATTTATGGTATGGCATGTCTGCTGGCAGGCAAGAGAATTTATTTGGAACCAGAAAAGACCTATACTAGCAAAGACAATCTTGGGCAATAAAGATAAGGCAGGAGCCATTACAGTTCCCGACCTAAAGTTATACTACAAAGCTACAGTGATAAAATCAGCATGGTATTGCAAAAAAAAAAAAAAAAAAAAAAATAGACCTGAGGATCAGTGGAATGGATTAGAAGATACAGAAGCAAATACAAACACACTCAACCACCTTATCTTTGACAAAGGGGCCAAACATGTTTACTGGAAGAAATATAGCCTCTTTAACAAATGGTGCTGGAAAAACTGGCTCTCTACGTGCCGAAAAATAAAACTTGACTCAGGTCTATCACCATGTACTAAACTAAAGTCAAAATGGATTAAAGATATAAATATTAAAAGAAAAACACTAAATCTCCTGGAAGAGAAAGTGGGAGGAAATCTTGAAGACATTGGGGTAGGCAAAGATTTCATGGACAAGAGTCAAAATGCACGTTTAACACTTGACAGAATCAACAACTGGGACCTCCTCCAGCTGAGAAGTTTTTGTACCTCAAAAGAAATTACCAACAGAGTGAAAAGACAACCCATAAATTTTTAACTAATAAGTATCCTAAAAAAAAAAAGAAAAAAATTGAGACAGGGTCTCACCATGTAGGTAAGGCTGGCCTTCAACTCACTTTGTAGCCCAGGCTGGCCTAGAACTTATGGCAGTCTTCTTACCTCAGCCTCTCAAGTGCTAAGAATAGCGGCCTGTGTCACCAGGCCTGGCTCTTCACTTTTGAAAGATAATTTTACTGGATACTAAATTCCACATTGATAGGTTTCTTCTTTCAATGCCTTTGTCTGTTCTTGGCTTTTGTTCTTTGGGGGAGAGACAGACTGTGTGTGTGTGTGTGTGTGTGTGTGTGTGTGTGTGTGTGTGCACGCACGTACACGTGCGCTGTCACACATGTACCTGCTAAAGATGAAATTCATGTGCTGTTTCACAGAGCCACGCTGCCAGCCTTCCACTTTCTTCTTCCTGAATGGTTTCGTAAGATAAGTCCACTGTGCTGTAATTCTTATCCATGTTCCCCTCTAAGTGAGGTGCTTTTTCCCGTTGTCTTTCAGGACATTTTTCCCATCTTTGATTTTCTGCAGTTTGAATATGACAAGCTTAGGTATAGACTGTTGGCATTTATCCCATTTGGTATTCTCTTAGCCCTGGACCTGTGGTTGGTGTATGTCATTATTCTGGGGAAATTTCAGTCATTATTATTTCAAGTATTTCTTCTCTTACCTCTCCTCATTGTGATCCTACCATCCATATTTCTTGGAATTTTTTTTTCCTCTCTTTAGTTTTGGATATTACTCTGTGTGTGTGTGTGTGTGTGTGTGTGTGTATTAGGCATTGAACCCAGGGCCTCATGCATGCTGACCACACTACACTTATATCCTTGAGTTACACCCCTAATCCTTTATGTTCATATGCCTTAAAGCTCTCTACATCTTACTGATAGGTCCATTAAAATCATTCCCCAGCATTCCTCATTTCTGTTAGTGTTACTTCTAGTACTTTTGTTGTTGTTGTTCTTAGGGTTACAGCTCTATGCTTATGTTAGGCAGCTGTTCTTACATGTTATCTACTTGTTTTTGTGGGTTTTTTTTTTTTTTTTTTTTTTTTTTTTTTTTTTTTTTTTTTTTTTTTTTTTTTTTTTTTTTTTTTTTTTTTTTTTTTTTTTTTTTTTTTTTTTTTTTTTTTTTTTTTTTTTTTTTTTTTTTTTTTTTTTTTTTTTTTTTTTTTTTTTTTTTTTTTTTTTTTTTTTTTTAATCTACTTGTTTTTTGAGAGCACTGTCTTAGTTACTTTCCCATAAGCACCTGACACAACTCGAAGGAGGAATGGTTTAGTTTAGCTGTCAGTTGCTGTTCATGGTCAGCTGACTCCAGGGCAGGATCAGTGTGGCAGATGAAAATCTGCTTATGTCATGGGCACCAGGAAGTAGAGAAAGGAGGGGGATCCCAGGAGGAAAACAAGCTACATGCTGCATCCCATGCTCTTTGATGTTTTATTTACAACAGGATCTCTGACTGCCTCAGCCTCCTGAGCATCTACAACTGCAGGGGTTCACCACCACACCCACTGTCTTATGTTGGACCAATACCCAGAACTTGTAAGAACAACATAAAAAGTGAACTTCAAATTCAAAGTAGTCCTAGATACATACAGATTGCTTTTTCTTTTTTTTTTTTTGCGGGACCAGGATTCAAACTCACGACCTTGTACTTGCCAGGCAGGTACTTGTGCCATGGAGCTATCTCCCCAGCCCCTCTTTTTATTATATAAGTCTAAGTTGCAGACATACCACAAATGGCTGAGATGATGATGGGTACCTAATGTTTGTAAGTGTCTCTACCTAACCTTATTTCTATCCTAGCTTTTAGTATATTCAGACACTATAAAAGCAAATGGTTAGAGGGGCTGGGGAGATAGCTCTGTGGCACAAGTGCCTGCCTGGCAAGTGCAAGGTTGTGAGTTCAAACTCCAGTCCTTCACAAAAAAAAAAAAAGAAAACGAATGGTTGAAGGAAAGTCAGTTTCTTGTCTTTGGGGATGCTGGAAACCCAGGATTTCGCACACTAGGCAGATGCTCTTCAGAGCTCCATTCCCAGCCCTAAGGAAAGTCGCACTGTATACTTGTTGGAAACATTGCTGCATCTTTTGCTTTCATAATTTTCCCTCCATTTAATTTTTCCCAAAGCATGTTGTGCTGACAGCAGGCTCCTGCAGCAGGAGCTCCCACACACTGCCCTCGGGCTCACCATCATTGCCGTTCATGTCCTTATTTGTGGCTTGTGAACATGTTTGGAAAAATTATCAAAATACTCATGTAGGGCCTGGCAGGATGGCTCAGTGGTCTAAAGCGCCTGCTTGGGAAAGCTTGGGTGGCTACAGGGACCGCAGTTCCATCCCCGGCACCACCTGCTGCGCCAGCCCTGCCCTGAGGGCAGGCTGAGCCAGCCATAAAAATAAACAAATAAACAAACAAAAGTTCCGAAACAAGAAAAAAAATCATTAAAATACTCATTTACTCATAAACTTTGCTAAAAAGATCTACTATGCCAAGTTTCTATTGAAAAAAAAAATGAACTCAGTTTCCCTTCTGGCAGCCCACCCAAATGTTAGGAAACTCCATATACAGCTCCTTGAAGAGACTGAATTTTACTAGCGTAGCTATGAAGCTAGCCCTGCAGCTGACAGCAGCTTCTGTTTTTCTTTGAATATTCCAGTGTAATCTTACTGTAGAAAACACATTTCTTATTAAAGCTAAATTCCTGTGGGAAGTGTCTTAGTCTCATTCCTCTTACTATAATAGAATACTTGAGGATGAGTGATTTTTAACAAATAGAGGTTTCTTTTGGCTCGTGATTCCAGAGGCTTAGGAGGTCCAAGAACGTGGCCCTGGCTGCTAATTACGATAAGTGAGGACCTCATGCTGCTTTGGTTTGGAAGGCAAAAGAGCAAGAGTAGGGAGTATGCCGGTGAGATGGCACAGTGGTCTGAAGTGCCTGCCTTGGAAAGTTTAGGCAAGCGCAGGGACCACGGTTCCATCCCTGGCACCACATGCTGTGACAGCCCCACTCCCAGGACAGGCTGAGCCAGCCTTAACACAAATAAATAAATGAGGTTTAAAGAGTAGGGGGTATGCAAGTTTCAGGCACAAGGATGATCTCACTTTATAATAACCCACTATCAATGCGACCAGTCCAGTGGCACAAAAGGATGAGAATGAGAACTCCTTCCTTCCATAGATGACACTAATCCCTTCATGAGGGGAGACTTTATGAAGTAAGTTCTTCCTCTAAAGGCCCCACTCAGTCTTCACACCATAATCTAGGAGAATCAAACTTCAACATGAGTTTTGTTGGGGATAAGCTGTACTCTGACCATAGCAGACAAACACTGACTATTAAATAAATTGACCTCTAAATAAAAAGTGAAGTTACATACCATTTCTTCCCTTTATAATACATAGTTGATCTTAAGTTGCTTATACTTGATTGTGGCTGATTATGTTTTATGTGTAGATAATTTATATTGTTAAATTTGTGAAGAGAAATATTAACCTATTAAATTATTCAGTAAAACTTGTCAAGTCATAGTGCTTCAAATAATGTTCATTACTACTTTGAATTAGTGATTACCAGTAATTGTCATTTCAAACTTTGTATTATTATAATTTAGCAATTAAATCTGTTATGGAATTAACTATAGAAATTATAACTGTATGAACAGATTCACAGTCCCGTTCAACAGCAAATATCTCTCCATGTTAAAGACCTGTGTGGAGCTAGAGCAGGCTGCAAGCCCTGTCATTCAGAGGTGACTCTGTCTCAGATGAGGGCCATCACTCTTTTTTGTATGACTCTTTCTATTAAACAGCATTCTGTCTACTCAAGGTCTGCCCGCTGTAAGCAATTAGTTTATGATTACATGGAAAAAAGAGAATCAATGAAATGTAGTCCAGCTAGTCAATATTAAGTTTCTACCCAAATCAAAGTTAATGAGGGGCCAAGAAGATAGCTCCGTGGTACAAGTGCCTGCCTGGCAAGCGCAAGGTCATGTGTTCAAACCCTGGTCCCACAAAAAAAAAAAAAATTATAACTTATATTTTCACTATGAGTGAATTTCCCCAAAATTAATCTTGAAAGTGAAAATGAAGTTGTCTCAGTGTTGTAGTTAGATAAACAATAAATGCTTAATAATACAAACATCTTTTAAAAATCATTTTCTATGTCATATACTAGGGATACATAAGCTCATAGTTAGAATTAGTTATATGAGAACATATAGTACCCAGTAATTACTATTGACTGACAATATAATGAATTGCTTTTTAAAGTAAAAATATAATAATCTTCAGTACCAAAGATCCCATGTGTAGATTTTTTTTTTTTTTTTTTTTTTAAGTAAAATGCACTGGGTTTGAATTTGACAAATGTATATGCTTGGTAGCCAGCATCCCTGGCAAGAACAGCATTTGTTGCCTTCACCCTAGCAAATGCCATCTGTCCCTCTCCAGTCTACCTCTTCTCTGACAGCTACTAGTTTCTAACCCCAGATTGTTGTGGATTAGATCTAAACTGGCCCCCAAAGTCTCGAATCTTTAGAAGGTAATTAGATTATGTGGCCACTTTGCTCATCTGTGGATCCATCCATTAGTGAAGAACTCATAACTGAATGTGCTGGTTGGTGGGGGGGCCCCTGGAGCTGTGACCTGGCAAAGTATGTTCTGGTTCCAGTACCTCCCTTCTTTCTCCGATTCCAGAGCTATGGCTCGAGCATCTTCCCTCACTGTACCCCTCTGCCATCCTGTTTCTTCCTGGGAGCCAACTCACGTGAACTAACATTGGAAGCCAAAATAAGTGTCTCCTTGAGGTGTGGTGTTGGGTGTTTGGCCCCACAACAGAAAAGTGACTTAAGACACTGTACTTGAATTTTATAAATGACCTGTCACTGTACATTTTCTTCCCTGTCGCACTTGATATTTTTGAGGTTCATAGGTGCAAAATGTTTTAAGAACATTGATAGTGCCATAACTTGTTTAAAATGGATGCTAACTTTAACTTTATTTTTTACCACAACACAAAGGATTTTTCTTTTCTAAAGTATGAATTAACTTCATATTTTTCATATATATTACTACTGAAATACTTGACATAAAAATTAACTTGAAAGGGGGCTAGGGAGGTAACTCCAAGGTGCAAGTGCTTGCCTGGCTAGTGCAAGGTCGTGAGTTTATTTATTTATTTATTCTTGTTTCAGAACTTTTGTTTATTTATTTATTTTTATGGCCGGCTCAGCCTGCCCTGAGGGCAGGGCTGGCACAGCATGTGGTGCCGGGTATCGAACCACGCACTGTCCCTGCAGCCGCCTAAGCTTTCCTAAGCAGGCACTTTTAGACCATTGAGCCATCCTGCCAGGCCCCAAAGTCGTGAGTTTAAACCCCAGTCCTGCCACAAAATAATAATAATAATAATAATAATAATTGGAAAATACCACTAACAGACGTAATGAAAAATCCCAATATATTGATATTCTGTAAGATGTTTTTAGTTTTAGTTTTAGTTATTTATTTTTTATTTTTTTCTTGTTTCAGAACTTTTGTTTATGTATTTTTATGGCCGGCTCAGCTTGTCCTAAGGGCAGGGCTGGTGCAGCATGTGGTGCCAGGGATCAAACCACGGTCCCTGCAGCTGCCTAAGCTGTCCTAAGCAGGCGCTTTAGACCACTGAGCCATCCTGCCGGGCCTGTAAGATAAACTTTTTAGTAAGGTAAGTTTTATTAGCATACAATAAAGGCTGATTCATATTTCCTTGCCTTTTTGTATTTTGCAGACACTAAAATGAAATGTGTAATTTTTATGCATATTATGTTTTACTGGAGATCAATTAGCTGTCTTCAGTATGAAGTTGAGAAAGGGTAGCAAGAAAACCCATTGTTTTGAACCTCCACTGAGATGAACTGGCAGTGTCAGGAAAAGTTCCCAGGGCAGAGCAGCTTTATTACAATTCAGTACAATTGGTTCTTGCATAACCTTTAGAAATCATACATAAAACATTCTCATCTATATAAATAAAAATCACCCACACAGTGTATTAATAGCTTTGTTCACTTTTTTCCCTGGGAGTCAGGCTGCATGTGCCTACTGTGCCCCTTTTTATAGTCTTTTTTTTCTTTTTTAAAGACAACTCTACACTTTCTTCAAATCCAAATGGTTATGGTAACCTTGGAAATGAAGTATAAGTGTGAGATAACACTTGATAATTTCTACTACACATAGATCTTCCTCTTAATAATATACTAGTATATTAGTATCTAAACTTTTTACTTAACGACAAAGAAAACCTCAGTCAGGAGCACTTTTGTTCACAGTTTGATTCTCAAAAGAGTGACAGACTCTGCTCACAAACTCCACAATGGGTGACAAACACAATAACAGCCATCTTCCCCAAGATCCTAAAACAAGTTATGTTTGTGCCCCATGGCACCACTGTCATTTATTTACTAGATGTAGTCATTTTAACCTTAGAGGGAGAAAAGGTGCAGAAAATTTTACTGTTCTGGAAATGATAATCATAGTTTATTTGTGATAATATCTGGGAGTTTATTTATTTCAGGGGTGTTGGGGATCGAATCTAGGACCTCAACATTGCTAGTCAAGTACTCTATTCCTGAACAATATCTTCCAACCAGAGAGTTTAGTTTGTTTGAAAACACACATGTCAAGGTTGTGCTACTGTTACTATTCAACAGATATATGTTGAAAAAGTTATAAGAACATACCAGGTAAAAGTCTCATCTTTTCTTCTTATATATGAAATGTGTTTTAGAGCTATCAGGTTTGTGAATCTAAGTTTTAGAAAACTTTCCATACATTGTCCTAAAGCCTGTGGTATAAAATACAGTGTTGCCGGGCGTGGTGGCTCACGCCTGTAATCCCAGCACTCGGGAGGCTGAGGCAGGAGGATTGGTGCGAGTTCGAGACCAGCCTGGGCTACAAAAGTGAGCTCAGGACCAGCCTCAACTGCATAGCGAGACCCTGTCTCAAAAAGGCAAAAAAAAAAAAAAAAAAAAAAATACGGTGTAAAGTTGTTGACAAGGAAATGTAGGTTTAACCATTCAGAAGACACATTTTAATTTATAAAAACATTGGTGAAATTTGAGAATCCAATGAAGTGAATGTACATCATCTACCCTTTCCCCTTTTGTTTGCAGTGCAGGGGTCTAACTAAGCTTGGGCCCACACCATGTGAGGCAAGGGCTCTACCTCGGTCTGTGTCCCCAGCCTTGCTCTTTTTTAAAAGCTTTTAATTGTATGAGCACTTGGGGATATCGTTCGATGGCATAAGCGCCTGCGTGGCAAGCACAAGGTCCTGAGTTCAATCACCAGTACTGCAAAATAATAATAATAATAATAATAATAATAATAATAATAATTGTATGAGCACTTTCTACCACTTAGAGGCAACAACATTAATATTTAAAATTCAGTTTTCATTTAAGCTTTTATTAGTAATATCCACAACCAAATCAGTGTTAAAGGATCTTTAAAGTTATCCATGGGAATTAAATAACTTCCCATATATCAGTAACATACTGTTTTTCCCTGTTGTTTCTAACATTTAGTTCTTGGTAACATAGTTTGTATAGAACGTTAAAGCCATTGAGTCCAGTACGATAGTAATCTATACCTAAACTTACAATTTTTTTTCCTACTAAAGCTGCTGTTGACAAATGAACAGATTTGAAATGGTTGCCTTTTGCTCTCCATGGAAACATGTAGGTGAGCATGGTAAAAGACCAGCAGGGTGTGCTGGTGTAGTGCTTAGGAGGCTGAGGCTACAGGACCACAAGTTGGAGGCCAGCCTGAATCCATTCCAAGAGCCTGTCTTGGAAGGGAAAAAAAATACATAATGCAAGACAAAACAAGGAAAAGGCATTGTTTGATAAGCAGACACTGATTCTGAATACCATCTCCCCTCTGCCATACAAAATCAGTAGTAATTGTCTTCCTCCTTATAGTGTAGATACATGGCTTGGGATGGCTGTTTTATGCTGTGTAGATGATTTAGGCTGGAAACTAAGTAGTTATCATGGAAATGTCAGCTAGTTTGCTACTTACAGGAAAAACAAAGTGAGGGGGCCGGCGAGATGGTTCAGTGGTCTAAAGTGCCTCCTTAGGAAAGCGTAGGCAGCCACAAGGACAGCACTTCAATCCCCGGCACCACATGCTGCACCAGCCGCAGCCCCAGAGCAGGCTGAGCCAGCCAAAAAAAAAAAAAAAAGTGAAAGAGAAATCCTGAAAAGGAGAAATAAGCCTTACATTTTTTTTTTTTTTTTTTTTTTTTTGCGGGGCTGGGGTTCAAACTCACAACCTTGCACTTGCCAGGCAGGCATTTGTGCCTCGGAGCTATCTCCCCAACCCCAAGCCTTACATTTGAGAAAGGGGGACAGACCTTTAAATTTATTTCTGTTTTTTGTGAATCTATATTTGGAACCGGAAATGTAACTTTGTCAGTTTGAGACTTTGTTGCAGTCAGAATAGTAGCTTACGGAATACATAAAATATATACACCTGGGGACAATCTAAAACTGCTTGTCACCAACCCCAACTAATACAGTACTAACTTGAAACTTCAAGCTCTTGTAGGGTGTGCATTTGTGTGTGATCAGTGCGATCTGTGTGTTCTTGTTGACAATGCCAACCACATGGCAGTGTAGTGGTATTTAATAAACAAGTCAGGAATTTTGAATTGCAAACCAAGTTAACAAATTGCATATGATCTTAAAAGTAAGAATTCTTAGCGAAAGAATAACTATTAAAAGTTCGAGGGGCTTTGTTATTTTGTTTTCATTTTAAGCTAAACACTTTCAGCCAGGTACATCTAAATGTGGCTTTTTCAACATGACAAAGTTACATAAGAAGAGAATCCCCTTGCACGTAAAGAAAAATGTAATTATTTTCTATTCTGAATCTCCAGACTGCTGGTTTAGAAAATCATATCTGATTATTTGCTCAGCAGAAGATTATTGAGTTGATTTAGCTGCAATTTTACTTAACAAAGCTTCAACTGCATTCCTACTGTGGAGTCGAAGAAGGTAGGGAGATAGAAATGATACATTCAAACTGTGATTTTTGTGAACAGGGCCATCGATGCACCCCTCGGAGCTAATAGCGGAGATGAGAAACAGTGGGTTTGCACTGAAACGAAATGTGCTGGGGAGAAACTTGACCGCAAATGATCCATCACAGGTAATGATCTTCTTATCAGTAAGCTGAAAATGTCTACAACTCTAAATGTGATTGCTTGAGAATTGCTGCTAATGTCTTCCAATATGCATATATCCATAGGAAAGTAAGAAACAGCAAAGAAAATGCCTAAAATGTGTTTTCACTTTGCCTCTTTATTATTTTAACCTAAATGAGAAATTGTTTATAAACCTGTATTTTAATAAATGAAATGATTCCTCTGGGATTATTTGTATAAAAATACCTAACTGAACTGGTGATAAAATTGTTTTGTTTTTTTCTCCTACTAACTTATACCTGAAGTGACATTAAATTGAACCAATAGGAAGTATAGTATGTAAAAACAAACTAAACTAAGTACACTTCCTTAATTTACTAAATTTATCATAGGTCCAGAAAGTAATC
Source organism: Myocastor coypus (assembly GCA_004027025.1). Taxonomy (NCBI): domain Eukaryota; kingdom Metazoa; phylum Chordata; class Mammalia; order Rodentia; family Myocastoridae; genus Myocastor; species Myocastor coypus. The sequence goes on from PVJA010014017.1 coordinate 11,303, forward strand.
ATTTAAAGGACAGTGTTACCACAAAAATTGATAACATTGGGGCCTTGTGGGATGGCTCAGTGGTCTAAAGCGCCTGCTTGGGAAAGCTTGGGCGGCTTCAGGGACCGCGGTTCAATCCCCGGCACCACATGCTGTGCCAGCCCTGCCCTTAGGGCGGGCTGAGCCGGCCATAAAAATGAGTGAATAAACAAATAAAGGTTCTGAAACAAGAAAAAAAAAAAAAAAAAAAAAAATTGATAACATAGTATTTTAAGGACCTAAATTATGGATATTTTAACCTTCTCATGATAATTTGCCTTGCTGTTGTTTTGTTGGGAATCAAAGCCAAGAGCTTGTACATGCTAGGCAAGCTTTCTACCACTGAGCTATATCCTCTGTCTCATTCTTGGCGTCATCTACATTTTATTAAGTTAAAAATAAAAGAATTAATTAGAGGTTTAAATTGAAGAGGCAGAGAGTAAAAATCTGCTGTAAGATTGTATCTGCCTTTCTATATCCTCCTCTTGTTGAAAAGTTCCCTAAGAATGGCATAGCTATTGTTGACTGCTTAGATGTTTTTCATTTCTTTTCCACCTCCCAATCCAGAATATTATATTAATTTGCAGTGTGTCCCTAATACAGAATTTGTTCATACACCTTTTTCTTCTCTGATAATTAATGTCTAAAATCTAGCACTTAAATGATACTTCTGTTGAAACAGGAATATGTTGCAAGTGAGGGTGAAGAAGATCCAGAAGTTGAATTCCTAAAGTCACTAACAACCAAACAAAAGCAGAAACTTCTCAGGTAATTAACAATAAGTATACATCTAGTGGATTTTTTTTTTCCTACACATTCCATCTTGGTATCATACTCAACTTGAACCCTAAGAGCTCTTTATGATTATTTCGGATGGCCAAGGAACAAACCTCGGACCTTGTGGCTGCTAGGTGAAGCAAGTGAGCTATACCCCAGTCTTCTAAGCATTCTCAGAGGTATTTAAACCATGTACTACATTTACTGATTTACTTACTTTTCAGTTATAGGAATACAGTTTTGTCCATGTCTTCAGTAGTGTAAAAGTAAATATGACTGTGTACTTGGATTATGCCAACTGTTGAGCTTTTTAGAACAATTAAATTGGAGGGGCCTGGCAGGATGGCTCAGTGGTCTAAAGTGCCTGCTTAGGAAAGCTTGGGTGGCTGCAGGTACCGCGGTTCAATCCCCGGCACCACATGCTACGCCAGCCCTGCCCTCAGGGCAGGCTGAGCCAGCCATAAAAATAAATAAACAGGGGCCCAGTGGGATGGCTCAGTGGTTTAAAGCGCCTGCTTGGGAAAGCTTGGGCGGCTTCAGGGACTGCGGTTCAATCCCCGGCACCACATGCTGCACCAGCCCTGCCGTAAGGGTGTGGGCTGAGCCGGCCATAAAAATGAGTGAATAAGCAAATAAAGGTTATGAAACAAGAAAAACATAAATAAATAAAATTTAAAAAATAAATAAACAAAAGTTCTGAAACAAGAAAAAAATAAAATAAAAAATTCTTTAAAAAAAAAAATTGGAAACAGACTTATTTGTACTGTAGATTTTACCTTCCATAATGAATGTGTGTGTGTGTGTGTGTGTGTGTAAT
>PVJA010014017.1:13014-48409 GCA_004027025.1 Myocastor coypus
TATTTGTACTGTAGATTTTACCTTCCATAATGAATGTGTGTGTGTGTGTGTGTGTGTGTGTAATATAACAATTTATTTTTAGAAAATATTTTGGCCATATGTGTGTGTGTGTGTGTGTGTGTATGTGTGTGTAATATAACATAATTCTTAGAAAATATTTTGGCCGTGTGTGTGTGTGTGTGTGTGTGTGTGTGTGTATTTTATGAAGAATGTTAAAATAGTGTTTAAGATACATATAAATTTTATTAGACTATCTCTATATTTAAAGATCCAGGAAATCTCTGCTGGGTCCAATAGAGGGAGCTCATGATGTTCTCAGCATGTGGAGTTTTGAGAGTAGCTGCACAGAACCTGATGAAGATGATTTTATTTCCGATTAATGCAAGCCCAATGTGTAAACAAGTTGTTATTCTGAGAATGTGAAGTAGAAATTCAGAATAATATAATTACATTAACACTAATAAAACAAAATTAAACAAGTATTGAAACCTAGCATAAACTTGTCTACACTGCTACCTACCACTATGCAAAGATTAAATTGTATTATTATTTTGGTACTGGAAATGGAACTCAGGGCCTTGCATTTAGCAGGGATGCTCTTGTGCTGTTGAGCTATATCCCTGGCCCTGTTTTATTTTATGTAATCTTAAAAGATACTAGAATTTATTAGTATATTCTTAGAATTTCTGGAGAGCATTCTTCAGTTATTACATTATTTCCATGTTTTGTGTGTTTATGTGGTGCTAAAGGTTACTGTTAATAAAGTGTAGTGACAGAATTAGCTTTAATGCATGTAATTTTTTACTTAAACTCAGCATATGCATTCCTTGAATCAGTTGAAATAATTTGTCATTTCATAAAGTAAAAGATATATTCATATAGTTACCCCTTTCCATAGCTCCTAAGAAAACATGTTGCCTATTGACATTTTTATGGGTTTTTGGGGGGTTTTTTTTGGGGTTTTTTTGACATTTTTATGGTTTTAATGAAAAGACTTTCTTAGTTTGTTACTGTTTCCCAATTACAGGAAATTGGACAGACTTGAAAAGAAAACTAAGAAAAAGAAAAGAGACAGAAAAAATAAAAAGTTGCGCAAGACCAAAAGTAAACACAAAAAGCATAAGCACAAATCATCCTCATCCTCTTCCTCTTCCTCTTCCTCTTCCTCCTCCTCAGAGAGTTCAGAAAGCAGCAGTGAGAGTGACAGTAGAGCAAAAAAAATAGAAAAGAAGAAGAAAACCAAGTGTTCAGGAAGTCACAGCACTTCTGAAGAGAAGAAGTCTAAGAAGAGAAAACTTTATGAAGAACCCTCAAGCCTTTACAGTAACAAGAAAACAGCTGGGGAAATGCCTCGGTTTATAAAAGGAGAGAGTTCTGGGGAGAATAGTAGCCAACACAGCCGGCTGGGTTCTGAACAGAAGTCCAGGAGCTGTCATGGGAGCCAGGAGAGGGGAGGAGCCACAGGAAATGAGGGGAGCAGGAGCAGAGAGAGAAGCAGCCGGAACCAGAGTCCCACCAGCTGCCCGCACAGGCAGGTAAGGAACCGGCCCCAGCAGAGTCCCAGCAAGGAGCAGAACAGAAGACGGGAAACTGGGAGCCAAGGTGCAGACAGGTGCCGACGCTCTGATGAGCACCGAAGGGACTCAGAGAATAAGGCCCGAGTGAGGAGAGAATAAAGAGCCTGCATGTGAGGTTTCCTGTGAATAAAAATCTCTCCACTTTCTTACTGAATACCTATAGTGAGGGCAGAAGTATATGCTGCTGTCCTAATAAAAAAAAAGCACTATTTTAATGTCCCATCTCTGTAAACTATTTCAGGTAACTGTTGGTAACTGTTTCTCATACCTTGTGCCAGATTTTTTAAAATCTTGTATAATGCTGACTGTTTTTTTTCTAAGAATGATAATGCATTGAATGGTTATAACATAATGCTTTCCCGCTGTCAGTTCAAATTTCTTATTTTTTAAGATTTTGTGGGGCCTGGCCGGATGGCTCAGAGGTCTAAAGCGCCTGCTTAGGAAAACTTAGGCGGCTGCCCGGACTGCAGTTCGATCCCCAGCACCACATTGCTATGCCAGCTTTGCCCTCAGGGCAGGCTGAGCCGGCCATAAAAATAAATAAATAAACAAACAAAAGTTCTGAAACAAGAAAAAAAAATTAAATTAAATTTTTTAAAAAAAGGATTTTGTGTTTGCTTTAATCAGCAAAGTATAATGGTTGAAATTCATTAGTGTGAATTAAACTGGACTTTTATCAGTAATCCTTTGAGACATTTAAACTCTTTGGGTGTGGTGTTCTGCACAGTTAGCTGTTTACATTTGGATGTCCAGTCAGTCTTCTGTGCTGCCTTACAAATACTTCAAACAACATAAATGTATTTGTTGTCATAATAGTTCTGGAGATCAGAATTCTCTCGTAGGTCTCACTAGGCTCAGATCACAGTGTCATCAGCCTTGTGTTTCTTCTAGAGGCTGGAAGGGAAAATCTGTGTGATCACCTATTTCAGCCTCCAGCATTCCTTGGCTTCTTTGCCTGTATTTTCAAAGATAATAAAGTATAGTCAAGTCCTCACATGTAATCAGACACTTGGATATTCTGCAACCTACTTTTTCAGAACCCCTGTGATTATAGTAGGGCCTCTGTAAGAATCCACAATACTCTCCCTGTGTTAAGACGAGCTGATTAACAACCTTCATTCTTCCTGCAACTTTAATTCTCCTTTTCCTTATAAATGGAATTTACCTCCCATTTACATCCGTGTTCACGATATCCAGGGTCAGGATGTGTACATCAGAGGGGTCCATTCTGCCTTTTTTTTTTTTTAATGACAGGCTCAGCCTGCCCTGGGGACGGGGCTGGCGCAGAATGTGGTGCCGGAGATCGAACTGTGGTCCCTGCGGTTGCCTAAGCTTGCCTAAGCAGGAGCTTTAGACTGCTGAGCCATCTTGCCGGCCGGCAATTCTGTCTTAAAGTAAACCTCACAATAGTTGTGTGCCCCTGATAGTCTACTTTAAAGTTAAGCATTTGTATAATTCATAAATGAGACAATATGAATTATTTTGATATATTTTATGAGTATATAAATATTTTTCCATGTGTTTAAACAGATGTGATAAAGGAAAAACTAATACAGACTATAATCTGTAATTCCAAAATACATTTCACAACACGGACACTTGTTATTAAGGTTCTGATTTTTCAAAAACACGTTAAATATAAAACAGATGGTTTTGATAGTCAGCAGTCACAGTTTTTTTTTATTTTATTTTTGTTTTTTGTTTTTTTGCGGTACTGGGGATTGAACTCAAGACCTTGCGCTTGCCAGGCAAGGGTTTATTCTACTGAGCTATATCCCCAGCCCAGCAGTCACAGTTTCTTAAAAGTTAAAACTTTAAGAAAGTTGCAGTAAGAGTTGAAATCATTCCATGTAGTCTAAAATGTCTTTGTCCTGCCGGGCGTGGTGGCTTACGTCTGTAATCCCAGCACTTGGGAGGCTGAGGCAGGAGGATCGCTGCAAGTTCGAGACCAGCCTGGGCTACAAAAGTGAGCTCAAAGCCAGCCTGAACTGCATAGTGAGACCCTGTCTCAAAAAGCCAAAAAAAAAAATAAATAAAATAAATAAAATAAAATGTCTTTGTCCCACATAAGTATGAACACAAAACAAAGCCCATCTAATTGTTAAAGATGGTGTGAAATTAAAGGTATAAACACTTTTACCTAGGACCTGGGGGAGGAGTTCTTTACATTCCTGCATATTCTTTAGTAATTCACAGTACACCTCAAAGGTCCCATTGCTTCTTCACGTAAAAGAGCATTCATTTGAAATTGGTAAAGACTGCTAATTTACACCTTGAGTTCATCAGCGCTGCAGTAATTATTTTCTGCCTTATGCCTTTTTAGACTTTATAATTTTTATAAATGTTAAAACCTATGCAGTACTCACTTCCTTAAAAAGGATTTCTGAGCCAATATAGCATTCATGAAGAGAAATGTTGAAATGCATCCTGTAATTAAGAATGAATTAAAGCCGTACCACTTTACACCTTCTTGACTTTCAGAAAAGTGTGGTCCACTTCTTAGCTTTGTAAGTAACCACTGGAATTTTTTTAAATCTCTGATTTAATCCTTCATTGTTAAGATTGCACAACCATGAAATGCTGTAGCCCTGGTGTTGTTACCCATCCAATTCTGAGAAAAAAATCTCATGTTATCCAAAATGCTAGTGTGTAGTTTGGTATCCTGCCTTGGTCACCCATGATGCTAGACAACCCCAATGGGCGGCATTCTAATTGCATAAACTTGGAAATAGAAGGGAGCCATTTTTACAGTTATAACAGCTCTAACGATTCTCACATGCTTTATATATGCTAGTGTTAGTGGGGAGAAATGATTTTTATTTTTATTTATTGTTTTGTACTGAAGATCAAACTCAGGACCTTGTACTTGCCAGGCAAGTACTGTACTGAGCTATATCCCTGGCCCCAAAGAATGATTTCTTAAATATTAGGCACCTAATTCTTTTTTTTTTTTTTTTTTTTTGGCAGGACCAGGGTTCAAACTCATGACCTTGCACTTGCCAGGCAGGCACTTGCGCCACAGAACTATCTCCCCAGCCCCTAGGCACCTAATTCTGCTCAAGACTTTTGAAATGTAGAATCTCTTAAGATTATTTATAATAAGAAAGACTATCTAGTAGGTGTAAGAATTCTAAGTACAGAAAGCCAAAGAATTCCTGTCTGATGGATGACAGGCACCCAACAGAAGTCCCCACCAGTGACTTTTTTTGTTTAAGAAAACTAATCTGGCAAAATTTGTCATTCTCATCCCTTAATAAGGAGGTTCTGTTAAAGAAATAAAGTTATACATAGACATTTCTTATATATGATCCTGTAACTACACTAGGACTGACAGGACACTGTTTTGGGGACCCTCCCCCCTGCACTGGCCTCCTTTTTCTTCTAGCCTAACGTTTAACACAACACTAACAAATTAATTCCTGTAGGAGGTGCTGTCGATTTACAAATGACCAGAAAAGATTCGGTTGCTAGGTTAGGACTTATCTAATTTTCTACTTTCTTTGTCATAATTTCTTTTAATAAATACCAACATAGGCAGAGGTTGCTGCAGCTTAGCAGGTCTGCTTACCTCACAGTGCAGCATGGGTGTTGCTGTGAGTCCTATGGCTGCAGTCTGAAGAAAGCTTTATGTCTGAAAGGCTGGGAGAGACCTGCCTCTGTTCTTCTGTGTACACCGCTGGCTTGTGGTGAATCAGATGTTCCCGCTGCTGAGGGCCAGCGTTTCTCGGTTTTAACCACAGAACATCTAGTATGCTTTAGCCTTGCAAGTCAAGAATTTAAAATCCACTGGGGCCATTACATTCTTACCTAATGAACTAGGGTAAGGGCAAGCAAGATGCCGGTGGGGCCTTAACAAAGCCCATTTTCGCATCCTGTGCTGAAGGTCAGAAAGAAAGCTGCGTTTTTAGCTTCGGTAGCTGAAGCATATTTTTTAAAATATTGTTTAGGTTTTCAGAAAAAGAATCTTTGCTATGATTACCACTTCTTGCAAAGGGATAAAGACATGCAATAACTGCAGGCCTCTCAGGCATTTTCAGATCAAAAGGGAGAAATGCTTTTACAAGTTTTGAGGAACGAGTAAGACTAGGGGAACTCAGGGTAGGGAACCGCGACGGCAGAGCTCTGCAAATGGAGGCTTCTAAAATCCAGTATCCGCGGGAGGAAAAGGAAGCAGGCGACTCCAACCACCTCCCCCTCAGGCCACACAGCTAAAGGCACCCACAATCCCCAAAACCTAGCAATAAACACGGAGTGAGGTGCGAGTAGAAATCTAAAGAGCTTCTAAGATGGGCGAAAATGCGCCCTCCAACCAAACTGTCTCCTCCACTTGAAAACACGGAAACCTGAAGCCTGAGTGTCTTCAGCTCCAAGGGTCCCCCAGGGCGTGGGCGGATGCGGCTGAGGACTCCTGTGGCCTCAAGAGCTGTGCCACCCAGGACCTCACTGGCTAGGAAACGTGATAGCCCAACACCACCCTGTGTTCACTGGGGTCAGCCTTTGGGACGCGCATCTGGCCACCTCTGCAGGTCACCCCACACTCAGGAGGAGAGGCTGGGATGCGGGGCGCACACCTTTCCCAGGAGGAGCCGCTTGTCTCCCTCCCCACAGGCATAACGGGAAACGTCAGGGTTAGCTCGAGCCATTGGTCCTGTTCTATGGCCCCCACGGTGGCCCAAACCAAACCAGAAGAAAGTCCCAGGCTGAAGCGCGAGGCTGCGGGACGCGGGACTGCACCGGGGCGCGTTGCGGGCCTCGTCTCCAGTCCCGCCGAGCTGGCCCGACCGCTGCGCGCTTCCCCCTACGAAGGTCGGAGGGCAGCCTGGCCAGGAGCAGTGAGGAGAGAGAATTGTTCTGTTCGCTTGGGTCCCACAGGTGAAAGTAGAGCTTTATGAAGTCATTGTGAATCGCTCCTGAGGTAAAAATAAAAATGTCAGTTCTCATCAGCAATCTGCATGCAGAAAAGAGATCGGAAAGTCACACCCTATCACTTTGCGGTTTTTTCATAATTGAATCTCCCCGAAATGAAAAGTGCCTGCAAAACATTGTAAAACCCCAGTGTGGATCCCCAAAGAGAAGAGTGCAAGGATCTTGGGAAATCATGAAAACTCTTAAGTGCTAAGCTTCCTGGGTCCCCAAGAACCTACCCGGAAGAGATGCGTCCCCACGGACACTGTAAAACCTTCCTTCCCCTTCACTGACGTTGTAAACACACCGTATATATTTATATCAATAATATATGGGGGAGGCATGTCTGTATTTACCTCATACATATTTCTATAAACTCCCGCGTCTGGAAAGGGTTGGGGGTAAATAACACTGAATGGTTAAAATTATGGAGAAGGGATAATAACTGATTACTAATTTGAAAGTAAATAAACAGGTGACTTTTTCAGATCAAATTCCTCCTTGGATCGTTACAATAAATATCTCTGAAGGAAGCTCTCTATTTATGTTGTCATTGATTAATTCTTCACTACCTCATTTGATTTCGATTTAGAACGATTTGATTCTAATTTAATTAGCATGTAATTTGGATGTACATAATTACTGTAATTATGACATTCAGGTAAGGCAGCTTTAGGCTGAAAGGCAATTTCAAATTTTCTAGCAACCTACTTTGTACTGGGAAATGGACAAGGACTTTGCGCCCTGCTATCCAAGTAGTAATTAGCACATCTTTGAAATAGGCAGTGCGGCGGGGTTTGTATTAAAACAGCAAATGCAAACTCAGCCGAGTACCCGCTGCAAAGGTGGCTGCAAGTTCCTGGAGAGGTTCTGCGTTTCCGCGGCCTGAATTCGAGGAGCTCCGCGCCTGGCACCTCGGCCTGGCTCTGGCTGCTACAGGCTAAGGCGCCTCCGCCGCCTCGGGCGCGCACAGGGCAGAAAGGTGCTGCTGTCCAAATTAAACCCGAGCGCAGCGCTGGGTCGCGAGAGGAAGTCCCCGTGCGGGGGCTGAGCCCTCGGGTGGGGGTAGGGTGGCTGGGAAGAGCAGGGACATTGGCCGCGGCGGCGCGGAGGGAGAGGCTCGGAGGAAAGAACGTTGCCCAGTGCGTCCAACTGTTCTGTGATTTGAGATTTGGGTTGTAAACGGGGAAAGGCGAGCCCCGAAGCGCTCGGGCCGAGGTGGCTGAACCCGGGAGGCAGAGGGCGACTCCAGCCTCTTTGGGACCCGGCTGCCGACGTTGCGCGAGTCCCAGCCTCCCTTCGCATGCTGGGGGTCGGGGGCGCGCGGGGGCTGCCTCGGCGCCTCGGGGGACATCGGCCTGGTCCAGGTACCCCCGAGAACACTCGCCGCCCTAGATCAGAGGTTGTAGGGCGAAGCGCCCGCCGCTGGGCCTCATGCCGAGGTCCACGTCGCTCCCGGCAGCGCTCGGCGTTCTCCCTGAGTTGGGAGATCCCGGAGTAGCCTTGAAAAGAACGTTAAAAGCGACAGTGCCAACAGTGCCAAGACCAAGGCCAATGGGGCGTTATTTTGTTTGTTTTGCTTGGATTTTTCACGTAGCGCGTTCCTGAAGCGACCTGCTTCCCCGAGAGACGCGGTTAAGCGTATCCTTTCAGTAGTAGGGCTCGATCCCAGCGCACACTAAACCCTGCTCTTCTTTACTGGATCTGCTGCTCTGCAGCTTGCGGCCCACGCTGGTCTCAGCGCGCTGACAGCCCAGCGCACAGCGCACGAAGCGGCCCTCTAGTCTCCGAGCTCTAGATGGCGCCAGCGAGCCACACTCGCAGAGCTCCTCTTATGGGAATCAAGAGCTACTGTCAAACATAAAAGCAAATCAGAGTTTTCAGTTTTTTTAATGTGTTAAGAATGTTATTCCTTAAGAAAATTTGTAGCTAAATTATTCTCACTTAAAATAAACACTTAGTATACCAATTACACAAATGGGCGGGATTTATGTGAGATTTACTTCATCTGCATTTTTGTAGGGGAAGAGAGCCTTGGTGAATACAGATAATAGATGCAAATAGGATTAGAGTTAAAATAAATAAAGTTTCCATCTGAATAAAAAGAAATTCAATTTAACACGACTTGTAACGATTTGACGGAATGTCCAGACACGCTGCTCAGGTGCACGATTTAATCGCGTCAAAATGATGTTTCCCTTTCTTGAAGAGAGAAACATCTTTTCTTTTAGCCTTTCCTTGGATTCCATTCATGGGGGGCTGGGGAAAAAGCATAATGAAAAGAAAGCACCGAGGGAGTGTATAGGCTGGAGCTGCCCGGGAGCAGGCCGAAGGGACTTGGTCTTGGCTCCTCTATTGCCAGGAAGCTGCGGATCTGGAACCAGGAGAAACCGGCTGAAACGAAATCGCACCCACCCAGGCTGAGCCGAGCGCGGGGCACCGGGGTGCAGATCTGGTGGCTCGCCGACCTTCAGCCGCTGCCCTCTCAGCGCCAGGGACCCTGTCGTGGCCTCGCCTCCCCGTGGCCCGGAGCCACACAGTCCCAAGCCACGAGGCCCGGTGGCGACCCTGGTGGGTAGGCGCGTCCCCACCTCTGCAGGAGGCCCAGCGGATGCCCTCTCCTACTAGCCAGGGCGGCCCGCTCTGGTCTAGGTTCCCAGAGCCCCAGGACGTCAAGCGCTGGGCGAGGGCCAGCGAGGCCGAGCTCAGTCTGCCCCACGTCCGCTCGCTCGCCGATCTCCCCGCGGGACGCTCAGGCCCGCCGCCGCGCACTGTCCCCGGGGCCGCGGTGATGGACATGGGCTGACCCGTGGGGCAGAGAAAGTGCGCACCGGCCTTGATCACTGGCCTGCGGAGGGAGCTGCGCGGCCAGCGGGACCTGCACCGCCAGGCCCTTTGATCTGCCTTTCTTATCAACGAGAAACAAAGCGGATGGACTGGACCCGACGCCCCGGCGCCCTCAGCCCTCGGGAGCCCTCGCCACACCTCACCTCCGCGCCTCCAGGCTGCAGCCCCCGGACGCGTCGGGTGCCCACTGGGCCCACAGAGACGAGACCGCAGAGCAGACGGCCCCCGCAGCCCTCGCCCCTAGACTGCACCGAACCCCGAGGCGCGGGGAAGGCCAGTATATGGACGCTCGGAGTCAGGAGAGAAAAACAACCAAAGGAAGAATAATTCACGAAGAGGAGCCGGGCAGTGGACTCTGCGGGGAGTGCGAGCAGCAGAGGAAGCCGCCACTCAACACTGGTCGCAAGAGCCCTGCTGGGGACCTTTCTTCTGTTTCATCGCTACTTTGCCACTGGGCTTTCCAAAGCAGTTTGTCAACTGTTATTAATGATAATTTACTTTTTCTTTCTTTCCTAAGAATCAAAATCTTCATACAGTTTCCAAGAATGGTAATCGGGGGGGAAATGTCTATTGGTCCTGACTTCGCTTGTATTCACTATTACAGGAGGCCTTTCAGAAATATTTTAATTCTGTAAATATGTACTTTATTTTCCAAATTAACTTTTTTTGCGAATTGTGAAATTGTCTCATTTACCAATTTTCTTTCTCATCTCTCCTCTCTCTTTTAAAACGAGGCTGTTAAGTTGGTGGTCAGAAGACAAAGAGAGTGAAAATAATTTTCATTTCAATAATTGCCTTCTGGTCAATTTAACTGTGCCTTATTTTGAAAGAGACGGTCTAAATGAGATTCCTGTCCCAAATGTGTTCCCAGGCCTGGTCCCAGCCTTTAATTATTCCTGAGTTTTTTTCTTCAGAATAAGACGCCGCGCTGAGTAATCACAAAGAAGTCAGAGAGCATCCTTGAACCTTTTCAGAAGCAGCGCCACTGATATTCAAATAACCTGCGAGGGCCATTTGACGGCGCGGGGACTTAGGCATTTCCAATTCACTATTTGCATAGATCAGCCGTCTTTGAAAAGGAAAGGAGCAGTTGTCTTCCATAACATTAAAAAGCCTAGTTATCAAATCAAGTGCTTAGTTTGGGGGCTTTTAAAACGCTTACATTTTATCTCAGGTTGCCCTTTACCGTTTGACATGCAAATTTGGTGCAGTTAATTTAGACAATTAAAAAGATCTTCAAGGGAGCTTTGTCACAGAGAATATTTGGAGTTTTCCCCGCGGACCAGCTGAGATAAAGTTGGCCAGAACAAATGATGTCTAGGAGATTAATTAGATATTTGATAAGACATGAATCCCTAATAAGGGAATACAAGGCACAGGGGGCTGCTGTGTGCTCTAAGTCAAAATTAATAACATTTAACAAGATTTTCATTTAGGCATGAAATGTCTTTTCCGGGGTATTGACTCTAGCGATTTATTCCCCTGAGATGCTTCCCAACATAGAGGTCTTGGGAGCTAAAAGACTTCTTCCCAAAAAGCTTTTTCTTTTCACAGATTGTTTTCAAATCACTTTTTAAAAACAAACAAACCCACCAGAGTTTTCTCTGTCTCCTAAGATAGGAATAAGCACCTCCCCAGTTAAAGCTACCAAAGACCTATGTTTGTCTTAGTTGATTTTGAATGTCACCTTTGGAGAGCCCTCCCATTAAGTAATACAACTACACATTCTTATAACCCAATTTAATTTACGCTGTTGATATACAAATAAATAATTCTGACTTCTCAAAAACGTATATTATGGCTTTTATAACTCATATAAACTTTACATTACCTACAACTACCATTAAAGGAATTGTTTCCCAACTTAAAAAAAAAAAAATCAATTCGGGTAAAGATTACTGAGGGAAAAACAGAAATTTTAAAAAGGGGGGTGTATTATTGTTCAGAGTCCTTTAATAATACCAAAATGAAAATAGGATGTCAAGATTTTCTTCATACAGATAAACGCATTTAATTTCTTTAGATGACCTTAACTTACGTGTTTGAAGGAAATGATAACTCAACATTTTAAATATCTTTTACATATATACTGACTTTCACAAAGTGCATCAGAAAATTAAAAAAAAAAAAAAAAAACCTTCCTGAATTTCAGGAATTCACCAAAAAAACCCACCTCTATTCCAATGAACATTTACAAGAAAATAAAAGAGAACACAATCTTTTGAACCCTATTTATACAGATGTTATGAAATACAGAGAAACTGTCGCTAGACTTCCAGTTTAATTTCTCACCTTAAGCCTTTTTTGATGCTTCCTTTTTAGGAAAAAAAAAAAAAGAGTCTCATTGTAAGTAGATATCAAGCAGGACTTGGAGCATTTTATATATAATATAATCCACACAAAGGGTCTGTTTTTTATAGGTCCGGTGTTTTCAAATGTTCTGACAGTCCTTTGCTGGGTGGTGGCTAGCTTTTTTGAGAAAAAGACACAGAAGGGTAGAGGAGGAGGAGGGCTGTAGGGAGGAGGGTGCGTTTCTGTGTATTGCTCTTCGCTTGAGAAGTTTGTGCGAGTGGTTGCATGCGCGTATGAGTGTGTGGTGAGTGTGTGTGTGTGTGTGTGTGTGTGTGTGCTCGCGTGTGTCTATGGGGACAATTTTCGAAGGTGTTTGTGGCGCAGGACGGTTCGCTTTTGTTTCTGGAGCACCCACTGGATCCACCTCCGGGTGCGGGCTGTGGAGGGAGATCCAGGGGTGGCGGGCGGGCGGCGGCCTCGCGTGCAGTCCCGGCTTGGGGGCGCCGCCGGCCCCGCCCTCCCGCCGCTGGCAGCCTCGGTCCGCTCTCCGCGACCCGCTCTCGCTCACGCCTTTCTTCCGCCTTAAGAGTCGTTGGGACCGCTCGAGGACTCCTTGCCTCCCGCGGAGGCCGCCGCCACCGCTGCCGCAGCAGCCGCAGCCGCAGCCGCCGCTGCCCGGGCGGCGCTGACACCGGAGTCGTGCAGGATGAGGTCGGGGGACTCGGAGCGGGGCGTCTCCAGGTTGCTGGCGTCCGTGTCACTGTCGCTGCCCTTTTTGCCCCCGCCGCCCCCGTTGTGCGTCTTAATGTGTTTGCTCAGGTGGTCGCTGCGCATGAAGCGCTTGTTGCACACGGGGCAGGCGAAGCGCTTCTCGCCCGTGTGAGTCCGCAGGTGCCGCTGCAGCTCGTCCGAGCGCGTGAAGCGCTTGCCGCAGAAGAGCCAGTTGCACACGAAGGGCCGCTCACCCGTGTGCCAGCGCAGGTGTGCCTTCAGGTGCGACGTCTTGCCGTACACCTTGCCGCAGCCCGGGATGTGGCAGCTGTGCAGGCCCTTGCGCCTCAGGCTCGCCCCGGCCGGGCCCAGCCGCTCGGCCTCCTGGCAGTTGGGGCAGTCGCAGGTGGCGCGGCCCGAGTAGCGGCGGGCGGAGCGCGCCGAGCTCCCCCCGGCGGCGGCGGCCGCGGCGCCGGAGATCATGGCACTGGCCGCGGCCGCCGCCACCGCGGCGCTGGAGTCCGAGTAGGAGGGCAGCACTGGCTTGAAGCCGTCCTGAGCCAGCAGGTGCTGGCTGGTGGAAAGCAGGTGCGAGGCAGCGGCCGCCGAGGAGCCGAGGCCCGTGGAGCTGAAGGCCGAGTGCGTGAGCGAGCTGAAGTCGGGGTTGTAGGTGCCCAGCTGCGAGTGCAGCGAGGCCTGGGGGGCGCCCGAGTGCAACGAGCTCTGCAGCCCCCCGGCGGGGTTCTGCACCTCCAGCCACGAGCCCGGGCTGCTGTGCACGTCCCACCACGACGACGCCGCGCCATTGGTCACCTCTCCCGCCGCCAGCGTGGAGTGGAAGCCCGACTTGTACCACGACTCGTACGGGTGTGCCATGCCCACCCGCGGGTACAAGCCGTCGGCCGCTGTCGTGTGCACCTTGGAGATGAAGGCCGACTGGCCGCCGGCCTCCTGGGGGGACACCCCGGCCGCCGCTGCAGCCGCTGCCGCTGAGTTGGAAAAGAGGCCGCCGTAGTCACTGCTAAAGGCGGACGACGTGGGCGACGTGGATGCCAGGCAGAAGGCGCTGTTGGCTGCGCCGGAGCCCCCTGCCAGGCCACCTGAGCCGCGGCCGCCGGTCGCCACTGCGAAGCCAGAGAGGCTGGAGCCAAGGTTGCAGCTGGACGAGGAGCGCTTCCAGGGATGGAAGCCACCTTTGGCGAAGGCGCTCGACTCGGGCAGCGTAGTCAGCGGGCTCGTGTTGCCGATCTTGTTGCAGGTAGCCGCCAGCATGGCCAACGGGGTGGTTCCGAAGCGCGGCTCTTCCTAGAGTGGGTGGGGTGAGGGAGGAACGAGGAGGAGGAGGTGGATGACAGGAAGAAGTGGGGGAAACATAAAGTACACCAGTGAGCAGCCTTGTCCCCCGCGGCTGGTCCCGGGGCCCGGGGCTCCCAGTCCAGCTCTCACCTCCTCCCCGCGCGCGCAAAGGATACACCGCGGCGCACTGGGCAGGGGTGGCCATGGGGCAAAGGTCCGGGCGCTGTAAAGTTGCTCTTGGGGAGGCTACAAATGGAGGATGCGTCCGTTTCCATAGCCTCGGTCGCTGATGCCTCTGCCTAGAGCCCGACTGCCTTCACCATCATCATCAGCCCGCTCCTCTCTGCAGGCCCCCAGGTCACCCTTCAGTGCAGCTTGAAGGTAAACACAGACAGCGAGCAGTGGGTGAGGGCAGAGGGGTCCAAGCAGCGGCTCAGGACCAGGACTTGGAACTTTCTTCCCAAAGCTGGCTATGATTTGACTATTTTTAAATAGAAGACGATGGTTTTAATATTTAGATACACGCCGATTACAAAACAATAATCTGAAGATAAGCAGCCCAGAGACAGCTTTCAAAGTCACGGGAAGTCTGAGGCTGCGAATATGTAAGTGTTTGTTTCCGGGGCTGCACGGACTGCGAAGCGAGGAAGGCAGTTTTCTGCAAATACCACCGTCGGCAACGACTCTCAAAGTAGGGGGGATGGGGCATAAATCACGAAGGATGAAAAAACCTCTAGCTTTTCCTTAAAACTAAATAAAAAGGAACTTGCTTAAGAAATCCTTTTTTTACAAAGGCATCTCCTGGGTTCCTACAACTTGGAAAGAATCCTTCCCGGAAATGGGGAAAGCGCTCAAAGAATCTGAAGCTGCAGTCTAGCAGCAACAGTTTCTTGACAACTGCGGACCACCAGAAGCCATAACGAAAGAAATAACTCCAGTTAAAACTGGCAAATGCGTTGTTGCGCTTCTGACTTACCCCGAGTATAGACGTGGCCATAGCAGGTCTCCGGGATGCGCGGCGGGGCCGGGAGCGGGGCTGAGCCTAGCGGCTGTTCGGAAACACTGCTAGGGTCCCGCGCGGCTCCCGCGTCCCCGCGTCCCTGCGCTCGAGCCGAGCGGACTCCGGGCTCCCGCCGGCTAAACTCAGCCTAAGTGCGAGGAGCACCCGCTTTGAAGTGCCGCTGGCTTCTCCTCTCGCCCAATGAGGGCGCAGGCAGAGCAGACGGGAGCTGCCATGCAGCCAATCAGACGCGCCGAGGGGCCAGAGCCGGGGCTCCTAGCGCGTGCCACTCAAGTCTCCCCGCAAGGGCGGTGGGGAGGTGGGGGGGGTGCGGGCTGGGGACGGAAGAAATTACAGCACAATTAAAAATGTACACACACTCACCAAGCCAGGTTTAAGTAATGTGGAGATTGAGCCACAAGCCCCCTCCAGCTACCCCAAGACGTTGCAAGTTGGGGTTGACAGTGTGACTCTATTCCCCACTTGTGGGAAAGGAGGCAGAAGGGAGGGGCAGGGTGGACAGGAAATGTCAACGTTCACTTTGTGCCCAGGCACTTTCTCAGGAACACAACTTCAGCAGGCATTAGTCGTCCTTGCTCATGATTTTATCTTTGTCGTGGGTCTCCTACCCAGTTTCTATTTCCGCCACGCCCCCCGCACCAGATGCATCGAGGAAGGGGCGAGAAGGGGCAACTCTTCCGAGTGGGATAGAATGGGCCTCTGCACACAGGTCTGCACCCACACTTGGGAGGCCTGGAGCCTGTGGCGTCCCACCATCCCCTCCAGCAGTCAGAGTGACTTCCTAATTGTCGCTCTGGCCTCTGACCCAGGAGGTGATACAAGTGCCACTCACGCCAGCAGCTTCTGGTGGTAATTGAGGGCACCCTTTGTACGGTTTCGCCAGTGCCTAGCTACCAGGTTAACCCAGTTGTCCAATACGACTAAACAGTGGGACGTGTTGATTATCTGCCAGCTCTTGCGGCAGGGCGGCGTGGGGGTGGGAAGCATCAGCCCCTACAACACCGTGCACAAAGCCTCTTATTTTCACATTGTAACAACTTTGGAAACAGAGACCCGCGAGAGCGGCGTCCACCCCCACTGCCGCCCCCACTGAAGCTGCAGCTCGCTGGGTTGTTTGTTTAACCCAGCGACGATCTGCATGTCGCGTTCAGCCTGGAGTCGAGTTTTCTTGCTCTATTTCCAACCCATGCCCACTTCAGACCCAGCTCCGCCAGGGCCTAAGGGCTGTTGTGGCGCTACGGCGCGGAGTCAAGGGGCTCAGTCTTGGCACCCAGTCCTCACAGCCTTCATAGGCGACGCCGAGGACCAGGCCACACGTGGGCGCCTTCACGTGGTGCAGCTGGAACCATCTGAGTCCTCCCCATATCAGGGCGCGAGAAGAGCTCGTCCCTGTGCACACAAGGGCGCACGCTGCTCCTCTCCGCAAACTCGGGGCAGTTGCTTCCTTTCTCTCCCAGCCCCTCTTTGCCTTTCTGCCTGGGGTAGCCGGAGGCTGTGTTTGAACTCGAAACGCCAGAGCCTTCGGGCAGGCTGGGTACTGGTTTTCCTGTAGCACATTCCCCTCCAATCCCACATTCTACTCCTCAAAAACAAATGAACACAAATCCCAAATGCTAGGTGCAAAAAGACAAGTTGTTAAGGAGGGGGAGCAAGTGAGGAGGACAGGAACGATTTTCCTAGTGGTTTTTTTTTTTTTTTTCCTTTCCTCTTTTGTAAGATTTCTTGGCCTCAAAGTGCTACCAAACGTAGCTCTTCTCTCGGCCCAAAGATGGAGCCTGCGCGCAGTCTGGCGCACTTCGTGGGCGGGGAGGACGGTGTAGGTCGCTCTTCGGTAGACTATTGCTCAGAATGCTTCCTTCCTTCCTTCCTTCCTTCCTTCCTTCCTTCCTTCCTTCCTTTCTTTTCTTTTCTTTTTTTTTTTTTTTTTTTAATGTTTTAAGGTGACACCAAGGAAAGTTACCAAGGAAATCTGGCAGAGAAGAGAGCAAGGAGAATCTCCAGGCTCAAGAGGCGCTGCGCCCTGGGGTCGGGAGTAGGAATAGGAGGGAGGGTGAGAAATCCCGCGGCGGGGTTGGGACCTGGGGTGGAAGGAAGAGGGGAAACGTAGCCTGGAACAGCCGAAAAGCCTGCAAGAGGACCCCACTCCAGTCATTCCCAACAGGTGACTTCTGCCCTGGAAGGGGATCCTGGACCTCGGCTTCCTGTAGCGTCTCCGCGTCAATTTACTAATAGAGGGATTGTTAAGTGGCAGCAAGGCGTTTCCGACTCACTCTGAGTAGCCAGCAGAGGAGAAGTGCCAAGGTTTTCCCTGACCTCCTCCTCCTCCATCCTCTCCTAAAGGAAATCTGACAAAGTCATAAATAAGACGATCTGAAAAGCTACTTGGCACTGGTGACATTTTCAAGCCAACCATTTAAAACAGTTTTCCAAGGCACCTCCGGCTCCAGGCGCTCAGCTTGTCTCCCTCTCCTCCTTCTCCTCCTCCTCTCCTCCCTGTCCCCTCCCCTCCTCCTTCTTCTCCCTTCCCCCTCCCGCCATTTTCCACGTAATTCCAGCTGTCAGACTCTCGACTTGGGCACTCAGATATTCCTTTAGGCACACGCTTCCGCAGCATCACAATAAAAGTTAGGGAAATCTTCCAAACGAATGCAGGCAAAAGCCCAGGCCAGTTCAACTCCAAGGAAGGGCACCAAGGAAATCTTTCAGAGGAAGTCCAGTTTTGTTTTGTTTTTTTTCTGATCTGACAGATTTTTTTCATCCTCTAAAAAAAAAAAATCTAGTTTTTAAACAAAGATCAATGTGTTATGCTAAAGTGTTGAGCTGACTGTTAAAACATTTGGGGAAATAATGACACTGTAACAAAGGCCTGGTTTGGAGTGAATCATCACCCTTTTAAAAGTTAAAGCAATTTTCAGGAGAATAGCTTTCAGCAAATGCTTTACATTATTCAAAACGGCCAAATAATGCTCTATTATAGCGCCTGAATGCTGCCAGTCAGCCCCTAAGTGCAATTTGTGCAAAGGCCCCGGTGCCTTATCTCCACTTCTTTATAAAGAGGTGAATATAAAACAATTTCTTCCAAACCCAGACAGAGAGCACGAAAATTGCTTCCCTTTCTGCAATCAGGGCAATTTAACTGGAGTGCAATTAGCACTATTAAATGTCGATTCTGCATAAACAAATCTGACTGAGCAGAGAAAGTGGGGTGAGAACCTCATATACACTGAAACTGATTTTTTAAAATTATGTATCCGGGTCCTTTACAATTGATCTGTGACGTTTTCATCTTGGAATATATTTACATCGTAAATACACTATGGTTAAATCAACATAATTTTTTGCAAAAAAAAATTCAGTATGAATCCTAATAAAGAATAGGGTAATTAAAGAGAAGAGTTTACTTCTTTTGAACAAATATTGTTTCTTCCATCTTGCCTCTTTCAGAGAGCTTTGATCTGAACAATTGCTCAAGTTGCTGTTTTATGAGGCAAAGCCAGGGAAACAATTCTGTCTTTAGTGCTGACTGGAAGGACTGGTACTCCTACACCACAGATAAGATGCTTTCTTCCTGCTTTACAAAGGATAGTGACCAGGAAGATCAGTATTTTCTGAACTCTTCGATATTGCAGCTCGGTAAATTTTAGGTGGCTGCCCAGGCATAGCCAGGTGCAGGGTTTCACAGCAGATGGACCATACCTTGGCGGGGTGGGGTGAAGTTCAGAGCACTCCAGGACTTAGGTAGGAGGGAGAACACAGAGAGGGAGAGCGAGAGCTTGTGGCTTGAACGGGAACGACTGTGGTGGAAGCTGGATCCCCAGAACCAGGATGCCAGGCAGGGATGGGAGTAAGAAGTATAGGAGCCTGTTTTAAAAAAAGCATTTATCTGACCTGTCCTCCTACCTGCCTTTATTTATTTGCTGAGCCACAGAGCTCCCTTTTGGAATCATTTGAGCAATTAATTATGCTTTTCATTTGCATGATCTACACTACAGCAGTGATTATCAGGTCAGCACCATGTGGGAGTTGGGCAGATACATTAATAGCTTGAATTAAAAAGGAGAAGGAAAAAAAAAAAAAAAAAACTGCCCTTGGTGTCTCAGTGCCAGCCAGCAGCAAGGGCAAAGGAAGCCCAAGACAGTCCATAGCGCCTGTTGAGTCGTGTGAATCCTTCCCGCAGTTGGAGTTTGTCAGTGTGAGTGAAAATGAAATGCAGCCTTTGATTAGAAGAGAATCTTTTATAGCTAACATATATTTGTATCTTAAAAAGCACCAGCATTGAGATCAAATGGATCCAGAAAATTAATTGAAAATTGAAGAACTCTTCCTACAATTTGTTAGGCTTTCATTTCATATTTGTTCTATGATGCCCTCCCTCATTTCAACCCAACCCTTGCAAATAAAAGAACCAGACTCAATAGGATCTCTCTCTCTCTCTCTTTCTCCCCCCCCCCCTTACCTCAGAGGTGTTAACTGCTATTTAGAAGTTGTAAGAGGTGCAACTCCTTCTTGCCTCTGTAAAGTCAGCTAGAGAAATCGAACACCTTACCCTTAGTCTTTAAGCACAGTCCAAATGTTTGGTACACAACTAATTTTCTACTGCTGGATGTAGTTTATCTGGACCATATATTTTAAGCTTGCCTTGATCTGTTTATCTGGGCCAAAAATGCATTAACAATTAAAGGGAACACTGGTGTGTCAAAGGAAGGAAGGTGACTGTAGACTCTGTGATGATTTTAATGACTGCAATTATTGGAAGATTATTCAACAAGCATCATAGATTTGTTTACTGCATTACCAGGAAACTATGGGGGGCCTATTGGGCTTGGGGTCGTGCCTTCCTCTCTCCTTCATCAACCACCAGGGAGGGGTCCTAGACCTAAGTAAATGTGGCATTCAGTGCTGGCTATCTGCTTTTAAAGAGCATCTCTATGAAAGTTATGCATATTTTGTTATCTCAGCCAACTCTAACAGAACCATTCTTGGAGACATTAAAGGACCTTTCCACCTAAATCTTGAAGTAAAGCTAAGAGAAGCCAGAGGCCAAGTGGTTTGGTTCTGGTCACTGGATACCTACTCCAGTCAGTTTCTGCAGTTTTACCACTTCCTAGGCAGCTTTGGAGGAGGCTCTTAACACTTTCCTCTTCCCTCCAAAGACTGAAGAAGGTGCCACACAGCAAGGGGATAAGAAGCATTGCTCCTCCAGGACTCTTCTAAAGAAAGTTTGATCCTTCCTTCCCTCCAACATATCCTTCCCTCCATATTATTTCTTTTTACCACTGTTAGAAGGGAGTCAAGACCACAGCATATTAGTTGGTGACTAGGGAAGTTCTGGGCTTTTATTTTTCTTGTTTTTATTTTAATACAAAGATGAGCTAGAAATAAGAAAGACTCCTCTGGTATTAATTAAAGAATCCTCAGTCCACAATAACCAATAAATTGTAGCTTGGCCTTTTTGATCATTAATGAATTACTGATCTGGAGGTACATTTTGACAAAAGGAGGGGAATAGTAAATATCAAGTTACATTCTTTCCCTTTTCCCCCTCCCCTGAAGAAATGAGAATGGAGGGCCTAGCCATCCTAGGGGTTACTCTGGGTTCTGTCAGGGCCCAGTTTCAAGCTTAAGGTGGACCGGGCCAGCACTGGGAACCTTTCCTCTCCAAACGTTGAGCCTGCAGGCTTCTGCAAGTGGCAATTAGGAACCTATTACAAGCCATTAGATTGATCAATGTACCTTAAACAATGCGAATGATTTATAGGGCTGATTTATGTAGGGGAGAAAGAAAGAGGTGGGGGAGGCCGGCTCCTTATCCTTGACGTCGGTGGCACCACTGTGGAGAAGAGCAACATCCAGCCTCTGTGCACAGCTCAAAGCCGCTGGAGTGATTTATCTGGAAAAGTTTTCAATCAAAGACTCGGGTTCCTCGGCTCGTCCGGTGGGGGGCGAGATGCATGTTTTTCCGCCTCTTTCTCTGTCCTAACGAAACCGGAGGATGACCAAGGCCCGAGCAGAGTTGCGGAGGGTCACGCAAATGCCACTCCCCTCGCAGAGGGCCCGGCCAGCAGAGGTCCCAGCTGCCTCCCTCCCCGGCTCGGTCCCCAGAGGCCTGGACGTGCTTTGTGCGTTTGTTTAGCGGAGGACTGGAGAGCTGTTTGGCCTCCTCGTTACCTCAGGAACACACAACGGTCAGCCCTTGAAGTTTCTGGAGAGACTTGGGGAGGCGCAGTGCCCAGGCTCCGGGAGCTAGATCACACGCACTGGGGAGGAGGGGACTCGCTGCACGGATGTCCTGACCGCCGGGCCGGCTCCCCCTGCGAATCTGTGTGGCGAAGACAAAATTACTGCGGAGCTGAGCGATCAAAGCCGGCCCCCGCCCTCGCGCCCCGCCTCCTGCCCGGCCCGGAGCCTGTGTGCAGCAGACGATCGCTCTCCGTCTTCTCACGACGAGGAAACCCTGTCAGCTTGTCCAGAGCCTGCAAGGAAAGGACGGGTGCGCTGTCCTCGTCCAGGAGAAGGATTCCCTTTGTCTCACCTCCTCCTCCTTCTCGGCTCCTTCAGTTCCAGCTCTGAAACAGGGGAGGGAGCGATTACAACGCACCCCCAAACCCTGCTCCTCTTTCTCCTCCCTCTGCTCCACGACTCTCTCGCCCCCCCCCCACCAGATCCTCTCATCTCCCCATCTTTCTCCTGGATCCCACTTCTAGAGCCTGGGCAGGCGCTATTGCTTTCCTGGCCTTGTTTGGCGGGAAAGAGCTTCGTCCCAGCTTGTTCTTGGGTGTCTAGGACAAATCCTTTTGTTTGTGTCTAAATGAGAAATAGGAAGCATTCTGGGCTGGTGATGGGGCGCAGAAGGAAGAAGGAAACAGTACAGAATTGGTCTGAGTGTGTCTCTGCAGCCAGCATGCACCGGGAGCCCAGGGTTCCGGGATCCCGCCAGGTGGACCACGATTTCTCTGCCACCCAACTGCTCTCAGCGGTCCCTCATTACCCACTTTGCTGAGCTCCTCTCAGCGGTTGCTTCCTTCCAGTCCCTTCCTGCGTGAGATCTCTCCCTGGGGCCCCACAATGTAGTGAGAGACAGAAAAGGGTGGCTTGTAAAGATGTGTCTGAAGGATCCACACACCCTGTGCCATCCCTGGCAAGCAGCCTGCCCGGGTCATGCCCATGTTCCTGGTTTCAGCTGCTCTACAGACCAACCCTAGCAGGCTGACCGCACGGACGATGTCACACTCATGCTGTCCTGTAGTCCAAGCTCAGTTGCTGGAAAGCTGGAGGGCAGACGCATGGGGTGGAGTGAGGCTCCACACGCTTTAGACACGTGCGTCTCCTGTCGCTCCCGGCCCCGCTACCACAAGCTAAAGGCATGCTGATCACACACACACACACACACACACACACACACACTCACCGGGCACAGCCAGCGGCGTCCGCTCTCCTTCTCAGCCAGGGACCGGCAGGCAAGGCGGCCTTGAGGCAGGTGACATCGCTGCGGGAGGCGGGCTCAGAGCTCCAGATGCCTCCCTGGGAGCAGGGGCGGGGGTGTTCCGCTCCCTCAAAAGCAGCTGCGAGCCTCCGAGGCCGGCTGGGCCTCCCCCGTTCCGCCCCACCTTCGCGGTCCCCTGCGCTCTGGTGGCCAAGGCCGCCGTCTCCGAGCGCCCCTCCGCGAGCCGCCTGCCGCTCGCCCGCACGCCTTCCAGAGGCTCGGCTACATCTGGGATGCGTTGCCCCTTAATTGTCAACTCCGTTCTTGTGATCAAGTGAACACTGCTAATCTCTACATGAATTGTTTAGGTAAATAGAGCCTGCGTTTAATCAATATGCAGGGCCTCAGCCGCGCAGCGCCAAGTAACTTAAGTCAACGGTGAAGATTTTAGTGTGTGCGTAATTACAGAGCACGCGGGAGCTGCGCTCCAGCTTAATTCCACATCTTGTCTCCGACCCGGCGAGCGGGAGGAAGGCACCGGAGGAATCTCCACCCTCTCAGGGGTCAGGGCTGGCAACTTCGGGGCCGGCAAAAGCGCCTCTAGCTCAGACGCTGCAAAGCGCACCGCGGGCCCTAGGCCCTGCAACCTGGCGGGGGCAGCTGCGGACCTCGGAGCCGCTCCTCCGCACCCAGCATCCCCCCACCCCCGTGGCTTCTGGACCCCTCCCCCAGAATCTGCGGCCGCGCGGAGGGGGGTTCTTCACTCAGCGGACCCTACGGGGCCGAAAGGCTGGAGGCGGGCCCGGGAGGCGGGGTGCGCGTGCTCGCGACGCCCCGGCCCCCACGCGGCTTGGGCTTCCTCCTAGCCAGCGCCGAGGCGCCGCTCCTTTCCTTGGGGTGGGGGCGGGGACCTCCGAGATTGCAGCGCTTGGGCACTCAGAGCCCGAGTTCTTGGCGCTTCCTCTTAAATAGCTATTGTTTCCTAATGAAAGAGGCCTTCGCCCAGCACGCGAGACAGGACCAGGGAATGGGCAGCGCGCTTCAACCAGATAGAGTGGAAGTGGACTCCTGGCTGCCCCGTGGCTCCGGCAATGGCCTCGGTGTCAGGCTCTCTGGACCTCAGTGGTGAAAGGATTAGCTGGAATCTAACCGCAGACAACCGGATAACACCACCACCACTAGCACCCATGCCCAGAGGCCTCAGAGGCCGAACCTCAAGTTTGGGGCAACCTGGTCCCGGGAATTTTGATTTCTCCTAGTGGCTCTTGGTGCTGCGCAACACTGCCGGGAACTTTTGAGGCAAACAACCAGTAACTGGTTGTAACCAGACACCCGCCTTGCATGTTACTGTGCCGCTTTACATCAGCAGGATTCTAAAGTTAACTCATCATTTGTGAGTTTAGGGTGTCAGCACCATCACTAAACTGAATTACAACTGTAATTTGAATGTGGCATTCTCAGTCTTGGATAGCAGCAAGCTAGCTGTTTTTAATTTTTGGAGTTGAACAGCTCTTGTATACGGTATCTTTCCTTGCTTTCTTCTTCTTTTAAAAGTTGAATAGCATTTGGAACAAGAGGAAAATTAAACACAAATGTCACTGCAGTCCCCAAAGTCTGTCTCTATTATTTTTTCTGAACCTCCTCTCAGCCGGCTCCTGGCCTGTGACTCTTGATCAGATAGGCAGACCTTTTACAGTTTTGTTACACTGTGGGGTGGGCACTAGCTCTTGACCCCAGGCCAGATGGTTTTGGATTGGGAGTGTGGACTCAAATTTTCTTCATTGTAGTTGTTTCTCAGCTAGGACAAAGAAAGAGAAGGTTAAGGGAGCTTGATAGCCAGGGCTTCAGGATCTCAGGCACTGGGTATGAGTAAAGGCTACCACTTACTGCTGTAATTTTGGGCAGTCTGTAATTCTTGTCACTGTCCTCCTCTCTAAAATGAAGCTAATAGGGGCCCAGCAGGATGGCTCAGTGGTCTAAAGCGCCTGCTTAAGAAAGCTTAGGGGGCTTCAAGGGACTGCAGTTCGAACCCGGCACCACATGCTGCGCCAGCCCTGCCCTCAGGGCAGGCTGAGCCGGCCATAAAACAAACAAACAAACAAACAAACAAAAGTTCTGAAACAAGAAAGAAAAATAAAATTCAAAAAAATGAAGCTAATAATCTTGATCTTGACTTTGAAGAATTGTTATGAAAGTTAGCTAAAACTAAAAAAGAATTCTCAGCAATGAACTCAATGCTTAATAGTTGAACTGAAGAAGTTCCTGGCTTTCCTTCTCCACTGAAATAAGCATTCCTAGCCAACACACTGGAAGGAAGTCCACAGCCTGGAACTTTCCATGCAAAAGGGGGTGCAGCTAGTGCAGGCTCAAGCGGGGTAAAGTGAGTGTGTGTCAATCAGCAGCTGCCTGTTTTGCAAATAGTGAGGAAGCTGGTCTGGCTTCCATAGTTCTGCAGATGGGAAAAAGGAGGCCTTGGCCAAGAGTGGCGAGGTCTGCCTGTGATCCTAGTGGAGGCAGATTTGGAAGTTCGAGGCCTGAGCAGCTTAGTGAGGCTCTGTCTTAAAAATGAGAAGTAGGGACTTAACTCAGTGCACAGTATTTGCCTTTATACCCAAGGCCCTGGGATGAGTTCCAGTCAAAAAGGAAAAAAAAAAAAAAAAAAAAGAGGGCGGGGTATTAGGGACATAGCTCAGTGACTTCAGGGCCAAGTGCTTTAAACAGAGTATCTCATTCACTCCTCACAATAATCTTCTTGGGTACTAATTTCTTTCTTTTTGAACTTTTACTGTAGAAATTGGTAGAATAGTTTAAGGAAGACCTACTAACCTCAGCAGTTATTACCACCTTTTGGCCAAACTTGATTCCTTTCTACCCAAGCCATGTCTTCTTGCCTCATTTCAAAACATCTTAGATACCATGTTTTATTTGTGTATATTCTAGTATATATAAAAAGAAACTCAAAAGATGACTATGAAGATAAAACCCACACTACCATGTTATAATGAAGATGAAACACATTTTGAAATAATGCCTTAATATTATCAAACATGCTACCATCAGTATTAAAAGATCTCATAAGTGACATTTGTTTTATTTATTTATTTATTTTCCCCTTGTTTCAGAACCTTTGTTTATTCACTCATTTTTATGGCCCGCTCAGCCCGCCCCGAGGGCAGGGCTGGTGCAGCATGTGGTGCCGGGGATCGAACCGAGGTCCCTGAAGCTGCCCAAGCTTTCCCAAGCAGGCGCTTTAGACCACTGAGCCATCCCGCCAGGCCCCTCACAAGTGACATTTGAACCCAGAGCCTTCTCACTGAACTACATCCTAGCCCCTGTTATTGTTTTGCTTCAAGATAGTGTCTCATCCACTAAATTGCCCAATCAGGCTTAAATTTTCAATCCTCCTGCCTCAGCCTTCCAGAACACTGGGATTACAGGTGTATGCCACCATGGCAAGCTGCCATTTAAAAAAATCTACATATCTATGTAGCATTTAGTTTCTTACCTTTTATATATGTAGTTCTTAAAAAAAAAAAAAAAAACAAAAAAAAAAACAGACCATAAAAACAAAAAGACCCAGCATGGTGGCATGTGCCTGTAATCCCAGCTCTTGGGAGGCTGTAAACAGGCGGACCACTATGAATCCAACCCAGAAGTGAGGCCCTAAACACCCTGTAGACCCTTTCCTCGAAAAAAAGAAAGACTATATATGTGGTTCTCTCTGCCTCTTTTTCTTTCTTTGTGATTTATTTGTTGAAGTAAGCCAGTCATCTATCCTGATGACCTTTTTAGAAATAAAGACTTTGAGGCCCTGGATGTTTAAAGGAACTTCATGAGGGATAGAAAACAAATTCAGTTCTAGCCTCATCTGACCCCTGAGCCCAAGTACTTACCAGTTTTATTATATAGTTCCTTTAAATCAGGTGCATGGAAAGTAAGGCACAGGAAAACACAATCTCCATAAAAGATTTCAGAACATGTGTAGTTGTCCTAAGTCACCAAGTAACCAATTCCTTACCAAGTACCCGCGGAAAACCATTCACTTAAAACCAGGCAGGGTTTCAAATTTGGCAACAGAAATTGAAAACAGGATAATTCAGTATTCTCCTTATGTTTTGAATCTGACTAAATAATTCCTGCATGCACATGTATCTATAGCATGAAGTGATTTTTATTTCCAATATTTAGCAAGGCAAAGACATTTCTTAAGTTAACCCATTTCCTTTTTCTCTCACCTTCATTTTCTTCCTGTTCTCTGCTTTCTTCTGTTCTCTCTATAGCTAGGTAAGGAGAAAACATCTCTTTCCAATAGTTATTTTAAAACGCCAATCAAATTAGCAATTTGGTAATTTGATATGTGATATCTGGCTTTTGTTATGGTAGTTTTGAAACCATAGTCACCCTAGCAACTGAATATATATTTTTTTTCTTAAAAAAAAATTTTTTTTTTAACTGTCTGGAGGAGAAAAAAAGAAAAAACTTCTCACCAGAATTTTCCCATAATAGCTTCCATTAACTGCAGTGACTTCTATTGGAGAGGCCAGCACTGCTGTCTCCCGCTGTCACCAGTCATTCACTGATCTAACAGATGTTTTGTCTGATAAGGCCAATTTGGGCTTTATAAAACATTTATTTTTCTCACCTCCAAGGAGCAAATACCAGTAAGGATGGGATTCAGCACTGATCACCGGATACTGTACAAGGGCCTCAATCCACCAGTGGAGCTTCTAGGTGAGAAGAAAACTAAAACAAATCTAAAGCCTTCATTTGTTAAAAGAAAGAGGACAAAGAGAAAAAAAAGAGGGGGGATGGTTAGAGGACATTAGATCAGTTCCTAGGGACTTAGCAAGAGGAAAAAGTGAGTGGAAGAGTTCATAGTCTACTCAGGAATCCTTTTGGAAATACCTGGTAGGTGTGCCCTCCCCCAAGGGGACAGGGATGCTACTCAGTGACAAAACAGAATAACAGAGGTGTGGCGCACACTGCACTGAGTTTGGTGGATTGATGGAGGATGCATTGTCTCTCCAGGAAGATGAGGCAGAGAAGAATTATCAAGGAAGGAAGGTGTATGTTAAGATTCCTTGGAACAACTGGACTCAGTGTCAACAAAAAATACTCACTTGTATTTGAACCAAATCTCCTTCCTGAGCAGCTTTAGATTCCTCTTAAAAACAAAAACCAAGTCAAATCAACCAAAGCCCCATACCCGATTGTTTTTGTTGTAGTTATTGTTATTGTTGTTGTTTTTATGTGTTTGGTACAGGGTCTCACTATGCAGCTCAGACTCCTAATGATCCTGTTTTCAGCCTCCCCAGCACTGGGATTACAGGCATGTGTCACCATGCCAGGACTTGGTGACCTGCTCAGTGCACCTGGGGGCAGAGCTGGCATGGCATACTGTGCTTTCTATCTTTTTTTTTTTTTTTTTTTTTTTTTAAGGACTGGGGTTCAAACTGAAGACCTTGCACTTTCTAGGTGGGTACTTGTGCCACAGAGATATCTCCCCAGCCCAGCCCCTTCTTTTTCTTTTTCTTTTTTTTAAAAGCACACTTGTTTTGTTTTTGTTTTTGCGGCACTGGGGATCAAACTCAGGGTGTTGCACTTTCCAGGCAGGCACTTGTGCCCTTGAGCTGTCTCCCCGGCCCCAAGCACACTTTTTAGTTTGAAATAATTTCAAATTTGCAGAAAAGTTACAAGAATTATAGAAATAAATTCTTGAGTTGATCTTTTGTCAGATTGATCAGATTTCAACATTTTGCATCATTTGCTTTATGATACTCTCAGAAGATTCCAGCTCACAGAGAAGACTAGGGGCTTGGCTCTACTTGGTGGGGCAGTCAAGTAGAAAAATTCAGCAAGCACTGGGTGTCAAGGGCCCAGAACTCAGGAAAGAGACTTTTCATAGAGTATGAATTAGAAGGAAAAGCTCAGTGGGACCATCTTGGCTGAGGACATAACTTTGGGAAAAAGAATTCTGGAGGATAGAAAGTCTTTGTTCTAGACAATGAAAAGGCATTTGATGTTGTGAGAATGACAACTTTTCCATTGTTGTGGTTTGTATGTAGGTGTCCCCTCAAAGCCTGATGCAGTCATGGGTGGCTTCTATAGTTTGTGATTAATTCATGATCCAGTGCTGGGTGTGAGTGCCCTGGGGCAGATACTCTGCATACAAATGTAAGGAAGGGGAGTGGGGGAGGCCACTGCTGTGGTACTTAGTGCAGCCCTTCCCTTTGCTCTTTGCTGTCTTCTGCCACCATGAACAGTTCTCTCTGCCATGTGCCAATCTGCCTTGGAGCCAGCTGAGTATAGACTGAAACCTCCAGTAAGCGTGAGCTAAATAAACCTTTCCATCCTTAGTGTTGGGTGTTGAGTGTTTTGTCCAATCAATGAGAGAAGAATAACTGAGACATCCAGGTCTTGGCCTTTAATGGGTAAAATAAGAGTCCTGTACTATTATTCTTTTATTTGTTTGTTTTGTTTTGCTTTGCAGTGCTGGGGATTAAACTCACAGCAAGTATTCTACAACTGAGCTATACCTCCAGCCCCATTATTCTTATTTTACATTTGAAGACTAGTTCAAAAATGCATGAAATTTGTTACAGACTTCTATCCTGGCAAGTTTGTAAATGTTAAAAATCATCATTTTTGTGGCTGTGCTCCACATTTACGTTCTAGTTGGGACTCATCTGAAGGCTCAACAGGGAAAATGCAAAGCTCAGGGAAGAGGGGTGGGCGGGCACTGGAGAACTGGGGACTGGAATCAGGGCATGTCTTTACCCACTTTCCTGGCAGAGAGTTGTGGTTTTCAGCCAGGATGCCTACCGTATGGTGTCTCTGTGGGGGTTAGCTCGGGATTCCTCAGAGCATACCCTGACTCCCCTGAGCTAAGAAAACAAGATAAAACATTTTGCACTTTATCATGTTCTAGCCTCAAAATGTACGTAGCGTCGTTCACCAGTACTTCCTTCGTTGAGGTAGTCAAATGTTTGCTCAGCTTTGAGAGAAAAGGCCACAACATTTACCTCTTTCTGAGGAAGATTTTTCAGGTCACATTGTTAAAAAAAGAAATCTAGGATAAGAATTACTGCTCCAGGGGCCCGGCGGGATGGCTCAGTCGTCTAAAGCGCCTGCTTGGGAAAGCTTGGGCAGCTTCAGGGACCTCGGTTCGATCCCCGGCACCACATGCTGCGCCAGTCCTGCCCTCGGGGAGGGCTGAGCCGGCCATAAAAATGAGTGACTAAACAAATAAAGGTTCTGAAACAAGAAAAACAACAACAAAAAAGAATTACTGTTCCAGTCCCTTTTAGAAAACACAATATGCAATAATATATACATATGAAAGGAATTTCCTAACTCAGTGCAGAGCATTGCCATCTGAGAATTATTTTTTGCTGTCTCTGGTAGTTCAAAGCTAAAGTCTTTTTTCAAAGACTGAGATATAAAGTAGGGTTTTAGAAACTATTATGCCTTTTTTATTAAAAATTATTTTGTATTGGGCCAGTCAGATAGCTCAGTGGACTAACTTAGCAGGACTGCCTGCTTAATCAGATGCAGGGATCAGAGTTCAATCTTCAGCATGCCATGCTGGCCCTGCCCCCAGAGATGCTGAGACAGCAACTGAGACTGGGCCTGGTGGCACATGCCTGTAATCCCAGTGCTTGGGAGGCTTGAAAACAGGAGGATCACTGAGTCCAATCTGTGTAGTGAGACCCTGTAGATGCCGTATGAAATACAAAAAAAATTATTTTGCATTAATTTCCCACTAATTTTTGAAAGTATGAGATTTGCAGTGTCTTAATTAACTCTGTCCTCACATGTGCTATTAGTAGCTGTAGTATTCTTTAAGTTTTTTTTATGAGCAGATGAACAGAAGTAGCAAGAAATTCTATAGTACTTTCTTATCACCTGAAGCTATTGTAATTCAAGGCTGCTGTGATGGTGCAGCCTGTCGTCCCAGGGCTTCCAGAGGCTGCAGCAGTACCAAGCCTGCTGTAGTTTAGAAAGACCAGCTTAGCACGTGAGAAAGGCCTCATCCCCAAATCACAAAGGGGCTGAAGAGTTACTTTGGGCTGAAGGCCCTGGGTTCAATCCCCAGCACTGAGAAAAAAAAAAAAAAAAAAAAAAAAAAAAAAAAAAAAAAAAAAAAAAAAAAAAAAAAAAAAAAAAAAAAAAAAAAAACCAATCAAATAAATATAATATGATTGAAGACTATGATCTAATAACTTAATTACCCATGTGTGTAATACAAAATTTGATAGATTATTTCAAAAAATTAAGAATTTGACAATATCCATAATAGAAAAATGATATTCAATGTCTTATTTGTGCACTTTAAAAAAAATTATCTTCCATTTAATGACTTGACCAAAGCATTTGGGATATTGGAAATCAGTCTGCATCTCTGAAGAAATTCTAATAATAGCTTTTGTTCCTGTAGCTCTTTTTCCTTTCCTTTTTTTTTTTTTTTTAATATTCAAAGGGAATAAGGAAATGTCCAAATTAAAAGCCCATGTTTAAATCTAACATCCTGGGCCTATTTCACTGTGTCATATGGGATGACTTACCATCTGTAAAGTGACATAAGAAACCTTTTAAATGCAGAACTGTTGAAAATATTTGAACTTCTGTACACACACTACGGTCTTCTGATAGTGCCTACATCCATTGTGGCAGGTCACTGTAGCTGACCCAGACCAGCTCTGAAACCAGTGAAGTATTTTTAGAGACTGAGCAGGTCGAGAGATCCAAATTTTGTTACTTATTCCATAGTTCAGGCCTCTTCCACCTTTTCTTAAATCCATCCCCCCCCCCCTGAATTTTTAGGAATGAGCCATTTCTTCTACGAATCACACAACTTATAAATTTGGGTCGCCTATCAATTAAGAAGGCAGGAAAGAAGATTATTTAGCAAAGACAGCCCCAAAGGAAAGGAGTTTTGGGAAGGTGAAAAGTTGTCATTTTAAAGTATTATGTTTTACTCTTACCCTTTGCTGTGGTGGCCACAGCCACGAGTATGCACAGGCTTCTGCAGAGGCGGGCCTCCAGCGTCTTCCACTGTGGCAAAACAATGAAATCGCCAATGCCCGTTCCCACCAGCAGATCTGGAAATTGATCAAAGACAGGCTGATCATCCCCAAGGCTGTGGACATCTCTTCTCGGGTGTGATGCCAGAAGAACACCTTGGCTCGCAGCCGGAAGGGCAGGCACACCGGCATGGACAAGCGGAAGAGTATGACCAAACCCTAGACCCCAGACAAGGTGACGCAGAATGCGGATCCTGCGCAGGCTGCCCGGGAGATACCGGGAATCTAAGATCTACCGGCACCCAGCCTGTACTTGAAGGTAAAGGAGAATGAGTTCAAGAACAAGCGGATCCTCATGGAGCCCATCCACAACCTGAAAGTGGACAAGGCCCACAGAAAGCTTCTGGCTGACCAGGCCGAGGCTCACAGGATGAAGACCAAGGAAGCACCCAAGAGCCGTTAGGAGCGACTGCAAGCCAAGAAGGAAGAGACCATCAAGACCATGTCCAAGGAGGAGGAGATGAAGAAGTAGTGCCCCGTGTGTACAGAGCAGACAGGTCCCAAATAAAAGAGCTCTTGTCCATAATATATATATATATATATATATATATATATATATATATATATGTATATATATATATATATATGTTTTATAGAATTCATTTCAGTTCATTCTTAGGTTAAAAGGCATTGGCTCAGAACTAACCTATTTTCCAGTGTCTGACTAAAGGCTGGAGAAAGGATTACACAGAAATATGTATACAAGGTGTGGTCGAAAAGTACAGTCATGCTGCAATTCTAAAACTTGAAAGATACATTGCCATTAAATCCTCTGACTTCAAACAATGCTTATCCCACAGCACCTGGCATTTTCTGAAGCAATTCTGCAAGTCCTCTGCCTGGTACATGTCCTTAGTTGTGTTGTTTTGGCTGCCTTGATGTCCTCCTTCAGTTAAAAATACTTACTCTTCATGGTCCTTTTGGCTTAGGAGAAAAGCCAGAAGTTGCACAGTGCAGATCTAGTGAATAATGTGGATGAGGATGTAGCATCATGGTTTATGAATCTGCCTTTCTGCTACATGGCTTTGATCACACCCCATAAAGATAGTCATGAAAGAGGACTTTCAGAACTGCTTCAGGAAGTGGCAAGAGTGGTGGGAGGGCATATTCAGAACAAAGGGAAGTGTTCTGAGGGGGATTAATGGTACGGTATCTTTTACTGGAATGACTTTTTTAAAATCCCAGCATTCACCCTACATTTTGATCATGTTGTAGGTTAAGAGCCCTTTGGCTATGTGTGATGAAATAATCCCAAACCAAGATGAATAGCATTGAAGTTAATAAGATAGAAATTTACTTCTAAGCTATTATGGCTCTTCTAGGTCCATCCATGAGCACTTCTTTCTTGAATCCTTACTGAGTACCCAGCTTTATAGACAAGGATGCTTAAGTTCTGCTCCTGTTTCTACCTTCTAGACAGCAAAGAAGACACACTGCCTCCCCACAAGAGCATTAGCAGGGCTGGGGGCAGCCTTCAAGAACTCCCAGGGTCACATGAGTCCATGAACTGACTCACCGATGTCCATCTAGCTGCAGGAAGGCTTCGTTCCTCATGGTCATGTTTCTAGCTACAGCCTTGGGTACTAAGTTGCCTTAGTTTCTTCCCCTTCATGGGACACGATGCTGGGCACCACAACTTAGTGGAACAGAAGTTATTTGGGCTCAGTCCTTGCTCTGCTGGCTCCCAGCAGAGAAGGGAGTTAGAAGGGCCTGGATAGAGAGTGGCTACTCAACCCATGGCAACTAAGAAACAGAGATAGGATGACACTTTGGGGAGTGGATGTGGGAAACATTTTAGATCTGAATCACAGCTAGTGCTATGATGTTGGTGTTCTTGTCCCTCTAAATTCATGTTTTGGAAACTAAATTCCCACTGCAGCAGCTCTAGAAGGTGGGGCCTATAGGAAGTTTTTTAGACCATAAAGGCTCAGCTCCTGTGAGTGATCAGAGCTACTCTAAAAAGAGCTGGCAGTTTGAGCCGGGCGTGGTGGCGCATGCCTGTAATCCCAGCACTCGGGAGGCTGAGGCAGGAGGATCGGTGTGAGTTCGAGACCAGCCTGGGCTACAAAAGTGAGCTCAAGGCCAGCCTGAACTGCATAGTGAGACCCTGTCTCAAAAATACAAAAAAAAAAAAAAAAAAGAGCTGGCAGAAGTGGATTCTGCTTACAAGCATTCCTTCCTCCTGGTGAGCGCAGTATCCATGTACCATCTTGGGAGCACCAGACCTTGAACCTGCTAATAATCCTTGATCTTGGATTCTCATCCTAAACAGCCATGAAAGAAAATTCTTTTTTCTTTTTCTTTCTTCCTTCCTTCCTTCCTTCCTTCCTTCCTTCCTTCCTTTCTTTCTTTCTTCTTTCTTTCTTCCTTCCTTCCTTCCTTGTTTCCTTCCTTCCTTCATTCCCTCCTTTCTTTCTTTTCAAAACATGATTTCATATCTGGTCCAGGCCAACCGTGAACTTTCTATATAGCCCAGGCTGAGCTCTCAGGGACAGAGGAGACCTGGGAAATCCTTTGAAAACCTTGGATTATCAATGAGGAAACTGAGGCCCAGAACATGTAAATGACTGTCCTAAGACTACAGCATGGCAGAATTTCAGTGCCATGGAAGAGATACAAGCATGGTTCCTCACAAGCATCAAAAGGGCTATATCAGAGACCCAGAGAGAATCGTACTCTATCTTGAGTTCTTTTGGAGGAAGTGTGCCGTAACATAATCACATCACTTCTTGTTAGTCCCAAGGAACACCACGTTCTCTAACAGGGCTCAGATTTTGTTCTGTTACCTACCATTTTCCAATGGGAAGCTCAAATCCTTTTGTCACGCAAATGTTTTGGTTCTTGTGGTCCTAGTTATAAGAATTGGTCCTGTAGACAGAAGAACAATACTTATGATTTTCTTTCTCTGAAAGTTTTCACAATACTGTTACACAAACTTCATAATAAGGGGCTATGAATTTCACCTAAATATTTCATAGGAAATCTACTAAAGAATGCACCTGGGATGGTATAGTAGTAATAACAGGATAAAACAGTGTCACATTTTTAGGTGAGTACTCTGCTTTGGTGGGCAGGGTATGCTCAGCACACACCAACCAGATAGCCCCAGGTAATAGTCATTGCAGGTTGAGGGTTGAGGATGTGTCACATAGTAGAACACTTGTCTCACGTGCACAAAGCTCTGAGTTCAATCCCTAGCACTACGAACACAAAGAATAATTCAGTCAGTGTTGAAGAGCCAATGATAGAAATTATTGGACATTTTTATTTGTCTATTTTGGCACATAAAAATCTTTAGTTTCATTCATGAGTCTATAGGTTGCCCACTATTACATTCTGAGTGCTAAGTTTTATACATATAGCAGCTCATTTAATCATCAAGAGCTCCACATGAGATATCCTCATCCTATGTTATAGATACGGTACCTGAGGCATGAGAAGGTAAATGACCTACCCAAGGTGTCTCAACTACCTCTGAGAAAGTGTGGCTCCAAACCCAGCCTCCTCTGATTTCAAAGCCCATGGGAAATGTCCTGCGTTATGCTCCTCAGGTGCCTCGAATGCAGAAGCTCCCTTGACACCCACTGACTACACTGTGCATTCATGTAGAGATACAGGAAAACTCATCCATTTCAATTTTCAGGAGTAGTAAAATTTTTTATTTGCAGTTTATGTGCTAAAGCAGTTTGGTGTCATATCAGAAAGGAGGAATCAACACACAATTCCTTTATGTGGAAGCAAATATTTTAGTCTTGTGGATTAAAATTTCTGTTGTAGCTCTCAACTCATTCTGTAGCATGAAAGTGGGCAGAGAAAATACATAAGTGAACTAATGCATTTGGGCCCCAACAAAGTTTGGTTAATACACAGAGCTTAATTTGTAAGAACAGATGACCTACCAGATTTGTCATAGAGGGTTTTTTTTTTTTTTTTTTTTTTTTTTTTTTTTTTTTTTTTTTTTTTTTTTTTTTTTTTTTTTTTTTGTCTTTTTGAGACAGAGTCTTGATATACAGTTCAAGTTGGCCTTAAGCTCACTTTTGTATCCCAGGCTGGTCTTGAACTTGTACCTGTCCTCCTGGCTCAGCCTCCCAAGTTCTGGGATTACAGGCGTGCACTGCCACAGCCCACTTGTCATAGAGGATATGATACCAAGTCACAACTTTAAAAAATATATATATATCCTGTTCCAAAAACCAGTTTGAAGCGATCTCTTAATCCTTTCCAAGGGGCCTGGCAGGAT